>CABHPH010156749.1:0-27083 GCA_902168325.1 Peromyscus nudipes | reverse complement strand
CTGTCATGAAAAATAATAATAATAATAATATAATAAACAAGTCTTTAAAAAAATCTTAAACTTTCTTCAAATTTAGGTACCTGCCAACAAATAAAGCAAAAATAACAATAGAATAAAGGACTTGAGTAATGGAGATTTATTATATCCTCTGGTAAGATTTTATGTCTTGGAATATGTTATTAATTAATATGGAGATATAATAATGTTAGAATGGGAAGCGTTTTACTTTGATACTTTTGGCCTGGCTTATACATTTTTTATATTGGACAACAAAATAAGTGAACGGTCACCCGTCTGCTGAAGAGTGAATGGAAGCTGTGTTCTTTCTTCCTGAGCTCTCTGGCAGAGTGTGGAGGGTCTTGCAGAGAATAGATTTTTTTTTCTAAACTACACAGGGAATAGATTTAAATTTGCTCTGAAATCATTAAAATGTTTTGACTCTGCTTCCTTTAAATCTGAAAGTGTACAACCGGAACAGTATGGAGTGGGACAGCTCGGAGACCCGGCTAGCAGACATTTTTAATTAAACAGTTTTTCATATAATATATTTTCGTAATACTTTCCCCCCTCTGGCTCCTCCCACATCCTCCCCACCTCCCTATCTACTCAGCTTCATATTCTTTCTCTCTCTCAAAACAAAAAAATAAGAAACAAAAGTGAAAACAAAAACAACAACAATGGAAGTCAAGAAACAGAAAAACCCCCAAAAAACACAGGCCCAGAAATCAAAACAGAGCAGATGTTAACCAAACACACAGGAAGAGCTCTTGGTGATAAATGCACACCTCTCGTTCCTAATCAGGCACTTCATGGTAATCATCTCCCTTTACAAAATCCCTCATTTGAGGCAAGATGTGATCGCACCCGGCTGGCGGCCCTGTTTTCTAGTCGTCCCCCCTTTGGTTGACATATTAAATGATAGGAAACCAACATGACATTACAAATGAGAGCTGTGCTAGCTGCCGCCAGCGGTCCAGGGAGACCAGCCTTCCTGATAGTCCAGAATCATTCGGATGCAATTTACAAACACGCCTTCCTGGGAGAAGATGAATTGGAGTTGGTCTTCAGCTGCCTGAGATAAATGACGGGAGCAGAGCACACCATCATATTTCTAATGCCTTCATCTTTCCTTTTTCTTTCTTTTCTGGCATTTGGGAAAAAGCAGGTGGCTGTTTTGATAAAATATTTTGCAGGTATTAAATGCACCGTAAACGCTTTCAGCGCATCTACCACAACATGTCATGTGTTAAGTTGGGATGAATTCTTATCGTTAGCTGAAATTTGATCCACGTATTTCTTGTCCTGGTAGTCCATTTGTTGAAAACCCATGCAGACCACAACAGAGTTTTTAAAAGTGCACGTGAAGACGGTATCAGAGAGCCATAATGATAGAAAAGTTTTGCTAAAAGAGTAAAATCGGGAGGGGAGGGGGACTTTGTTAAAGAATAAACAAAATGCATCAAAAGTACATAACAATGAGAAAATGGCAAAGTCTCACAGATTCGTGTGTGTGTGTGTGTGTGTCTGTGTGTGTCTGTGTGTGTGTGTCTGTGTGTGTGCACGTGGAGGCCAAAGGTCACTTTTACATCTCTTCCTCTATTACTCTCCATAATAGTTTTATCTTTTGGTTTCTGAAACAAAGTCTCCCAGGGAACCTGAAGCTTGGCTGTTTATGCTAGAAATGGCTGCCAGCCAGCCCTCAGGATGCTCCCCTCTCTTTCCTTTTCCTGCCTAAAACTGAAGTTACAGGCATACCCTGCCATGCCTGACTTCTACGTGGGGACAGACAGTCCAGACTCGGGTTCTCCTCGCGTTTGCACAGCAGACGCCTTCGTCTGGAGCCCTCTCTCCAGCTCGGCACTGTGGAAGAGACTGTGGGCCATCCTTCCACAGGGAGATGACGGGTTTTAGCTACATTCACGGAACCTGTCTTTCAGGCTCAGAATATACTTGGCTCTACTTAAAAGAGAAAGATGAACAGAGTTTATCTTGAGTACTCTGGGTTTCTTCTCTCCAACTGCCTCTTCTCTAGATTCCAGTGCTCATCAAACCCTGTGTTTTGATGAACTACCCAGGTTAATGCCTCAGAACAATAGCCTATCTTTCAGCTCTTTGCATCTATTCTTGCCAAACCTCATACCCTCCAGTTTAATATCACCAGCTCTGAGGTTTTATTTTCATAGATTAGAAGGGCTGTGTGTGTGTGTGTTTGTATGGGTTTAAGTATACATATGTGGCTGTATGTGTGCCTGTGTGTCTGTGAAATGCATGTGTGTGTCCATACATGTGGAGACCAGAGGCCAACTTCCTGAGAAGCCATTCACCTTGCTTTTTGACACAGGATTTCTACTGGTCTGTAGCCTGGGCTGCCTGGCCTTCAAGCTCAGAGACCTACATGTCCCTGTTTCCACAGCACTGGGATTAAAAGCACACATCACCACACCCAGCTTTTCACATGAATTCTTAGTTCCTCCTGCTTGTGTGGCAAGCATTATACTAACAGAGCTATCTTTGCAGCACTAGATTAGAGACTCTTCAAAGTGGGATTCCTTTCCCAGTAAAGCATATTAGATTGGAGAGATAAGAGTTTTAAAAATTGCCATCACACACACACACACACACACACACACACACACACACACACACACGCGTGCGCAGAGAGAGAGAGAGAGAGAGAGAGAGAGCATATAATATTTCTCTTTGGGAATGGGCACAGGGGAACACCCCTTGTTCCTCCTGAAAGTTAATGAGCAGAGTGAACCTTGTGATGGGTCCATGTGGAGGAGGACTAAGGTAGAAAGCAGAAACAAGGCCCTATGGCTTCAGGAAATTAATGGGGTAATTTTGTTGATTAATCAATGCATTTTCTTATGTCCAATGTGATGCCAGATTGTTTAAAACAAGCAAGATCATCTTTGAAAATGAGATTTCAAAGCTAGGAATTAGGGCACTTCTTGCAACACTTTGAAGCACTTTTTCCAAGTAGTAAGAGGCAGGCTGGGACTGTGGTGGCCCAGTGCATGCTTAGCAATCCCCAGCATAGACATAGGGTTGGAGGGGAAGGAAGGAAGAAAACATAGTCAAATGCCCACTTTCTCACATAAACCCAGATCTACGAATTCCCACATTAGCTATGGACTCATACAATTATCTAGATTCCTTAAAGAAAAAAATAATTTCCTCAACCCATAGCCAAGATGCCACAGAAATGGGGCTGGCATAATGGTAGTATGTAGTTGGAAGTTTTCCTGTGTCCCAGCCGGCGGTCAGGACAAATCTCTCCCACTCACATCCCCCAAGTAAGCACACAGAGGCTTATATTAATTATAAATGCTTGGCCATTAGCTCAGGCTTATTACTGACTAGCTCTTACACTTAAATTAACCCATAATTCTTATCTATGTTTAGTAACATGACTTGATACCTTTTCTCAGTTCTACCTTATCATCTTGCTTCCTCTGTGTCTGGCTGATGACTCCTGACTCAGCCTTCCTCTTCCCAGAATTCTTGTCTGCTTATCCCACCTATACTTCCTGCCTGGCTACTGGCCAATCAGCATTTTATTAAACCAGTGTACAAAAACATTATCCAGAGCAGTAGTATGACTTTGAGGTCTTCTTTGCTCAAGCTACTATGAGTATTCAGTCTATTTCCTGTTGCCTATATATCAACATGTAGTAGCTACCTCTCCCGCATCATGTCTGCCTGTATGCCGCCAAGTCCCTCCATGATGATAGTGGACTGAATGACTGAACTGTTAGCAAGCCACCACAATTAAATGTTTTCCTTTATAAGAGTTGCCATAGTCATGGTGTCTCTTCACAGCAACAGAAATCCTAACTAAGACAGAAGTTGGTAGTGGGACTGGGGTATTGCTGTAATAGTCCAGACCATATTTTTGTTTGGAGTAATATGGACTGTGGTACTTTGGCTTAGGAAAGCAGTGGAATGCTTTAAGCACTGTTTAATGGGCCATACCAGTAGAAATATGAAAGACAGTGATGCTGAGTGTGATCTGATGAGCTGTGGGGAGCTACCTCAAGAGGTTTCAGAGGAGAAGAATTTTAATATGTTGCCTAGAAATTATTCTTGTGATATTTGGTGAAGAATGTGATGAAGAGTCTGCTTAAGGCTAAAGTGATTTGGATTAATTCTGTTGACAGAGGAAATCTCAAAACAGCCTAGTATAGACTCTGTCATGTGGTTATTAGTGGTAACTCTAATGAAGAATTACAATGAAAAGAGGAGAGAGGAACGGAGTTAAGTGGAATGGAGTTAAGTTCTGTGTTCAAGGAGATAAACAGATTAAGAAATGGAACAAAGGAAGTGGTGGCTTCAGGACAAGATCTCCCCACTCTAGCTAAATTTCCAATTTGTGAAAAGGAATTAAAGAAAAGCTTAGAGCCCAGTGTGGTGGTGCAAGCCTTTAATCCCAGCACTTGGAAGGCAGAGGCTGCCGAATCTCTAAGTTTGAGGCCAGCCTGGTCTAAGCAACCAAAACAGAAAGCTGGTGAGGATATAATTGAACAAGGGGGCCATGTTTCATCTTCAGTAAGCAGCAGAACTTGACAGCTTCAGCCACGTGGCTCTGGAGTTAAGGATAGAAGAAAGGAGTTATGGAAGCTGCCTCTGCACCTAAGGACAGCAACTGAGGCCAGGCATGTGTCCGGGGTGTCCCTGAATGGAGGCCTAGTAGAGAGGCCATTTTGTGAAGCTGTGAAGTTGAAGCTTGGATTGCCTTGGAGACCCCAAGATGTTGGAGATGCCAGAGTCATGTGATACCTACCAAGGAGAGCTGCTGACAAGGAGCAAGCCCAAGAGAAAGAAGTGTGTTGCAGTCAACAGAGCTGAAAGGAATTGGAGACCTGAAGAGCATTTTGACAGCAGATATGGAAATGTAGAGTTTGGATTTTTGCCCAATTGGTTCTCAGTATCGCTTCATTCCAGTATTTCCTCACTATTCTCCCTTCCCTACATTTTGGAATGGTAATGTATGTCCTGTGCCATTATATGTTGGAAGTATGCAATCTGTTTTTTTTATTTTGATTTTTATAGGGTGATTACAGTTAAGAGATTGCATGAATCTCAGAAGAGACTTTGAACTTTAGACTTTCAAATAAGTTTGAGACTGTTATAGACTATGGGGACTTTTGAAGTTGTACTGAAAGCATTTTTGCATTATGATACAGCTACAAACCTTTGGGAGCCAAAGAGTGGAATGTGGTGGTTTGAAAGGAAATGATCCCCAAAGGGATGTGGCCAGTAGTTTTCCTGTGTTCCACAACCTCTTGGTCCTAAGTAAACACACAGAGGCTTATATCAATTACAAGCTGTTTGGTCTATGGTACAGGCTTCTTGCTAGCTAGCTCTTTCATCTTAAATTAACCCATTTCTATTAATCTATGTATTTGCACGTGGCTGTGGCATTGCTGGTCTATTGACATGTTGCTCCTTGGGGGGTAGGCTGGCATCTGCTCTGACTCTTCCCTCTTCTCCTTGTATCTCTCTTGGATTTCCCACCTTGCTCTTATCCTGTCTTACCATAGGTCAAAGCAGCTTCTTTATTAATCAATAGTAGCAACACATTTTCACAGCATACAGAAAGACATCCCACAGCAAAGGGAGAGGCACTATTAGGAGGTGTGGCTTTGTTGGTGTAGGTGTGACCTTGTTAGAGGAAGTGTGTCACTGTGGGGGTGGGCTTTGAGGTCTCCTTTACTCAAGCTGCTCCAAGGTTTCAGACTACTTCCTGTTGCCTTGCTATCAACATGTAGCATCTACCTTTCCAGCACCATGTCTGCCTACACACTGCCATGTCCTGCTATGATGGTAATAGACTGAACTCTGGAACTGTAAGTGAGCCACCACAGTTAAATGGTTTTGTTGTTGTTGTTGTTGTTGTTGTTTTTAAAGAGTTGCCATGGTCATAATGTCTCTTCACAGTAATAGAAACCGTAACCAATACAGAAGTAAATTTTTCTTTCCTAATTCTACCACAGAGGTGTCCTTTGGGAAGTTCTAGCCAACAGCTTCTTCCCTGGTCTCTTTTGCATGCTGATACTGAGCAGGAACTTACTGCCAGGTGCACATAGCTGCTGGTTCTATAGTACTCACTAGGTTTTTACAAGAAGAAAAGGCTTTTTGTTATGGACCAACCATAACAAAAAGACAGTCTCATCAGGGGAATTTATAGGAATGGAGAGGGCAGGATCTACCCTCTGTGGATGGTTAGAAGGGTAAGTTTTAGGGTTCTTTTGCACAGATATAGAATGTTATCAGGCCTCTTCATAAGTGGTATTTATTTCTTTAGGGTATAGGAGGGAAATATCATTTGTCAGGGAAGACTTAGAACTTGTGAAATAAAAAGGTTGGTGGGAGGCAGAGGCAAGAAAATCAGTGAGTTCAAGACTAGTCTGGTTTACAGAGCAAGTTCCAAGATAGCCAAGACTAGAGAGCCTATGTCTCAAAAACCAAAAACAAGCAAACGAACAAACAAACAAAAAAGGTGGTGAATTTTGCCAGGACAATGGTGGCACACACCTTTAATTCCAGCACTCAGGAGGCAGAAGCAGGTGGATCTCTAAGTTTGAGGCTAGCCTGACCTAAAGAGTGAATTCCAAGTTAACCAGGGATACACAGAAAAACCCTGTCTCAGGGAGAAAAAAAAGAAAGAAAGAAAGAAAAAGTTTGGTAGAAGAGAACAAACACATACTTAGCACATATTCATTCTTTTTTTTTTTTTTTTTTTTGGTTTTTCGAGACAGGGTTTCTCTGTGTAGCTTTGTGCCATTCCTGGAGCTCACTTGGTAGCCCAGGCTGGCCTCGAACTCACAGAGATCCGCCTGCCTCTGCCTTCCGAGTGCTGGGATTAAAGGCGTGCACCACCAACGCCCGGCCACATATTCATTCTTAAAGATCCAGTTTCAAAACATCCACTAGTAGATTCTAGAAGCTATTCTCGAAGAACAGTTTATGCACTTTGTTGCCTAAGGAGTTTATGTCTGGGTATGTCCAGAGCTTAGCTGAAATAAGGGTTCCCTGTGTAGCCCTGGCTGTCCTGGAACTAGATTTGTTGACCAGGTTGGTCTCAAAATCAGAGATCTGCCTGTCTCTGCCTCTGGAGTGCTGGGATTAAAGGTGTGTACCACCACCACCTCCAGAGTGCTGGGATTAAAAAGTGTATGCCATTGCATCCAGCTGAGCTTAGCCAATTTCAATGCTGTCCTAGGAGGAGAAAGGGGGAAGGCCAAGGGGGTGATGCTGTTTCTATTGACTGGTCTTTTGCTCACCTCTGCATGTGTCCTCACCTCAAATAATGAGCCAAGACAATGGGTAAAAAATGAAACTCTAAAGATAGCCTAACTTGCTAGGCGGTGGTGGCACACACCTTTAATCCCAGCACTCATGAGGCAGAGTCAGGTGGATCTCTGAGTTCGGGGACAGCCTGGTCTACAGAGCAAGTTACAGGACAGCTAGGATTGTTACACAGAGAATTCTTGTCTTGAAAAACAAAACAACCACAACAAAAACATAGGCTAAGCAATTAAAAATAAATTCACATACATAGCAATGCAGGAAATTATGCGAAGGACTTTAAACTGCAGAGATCATATTAAATTTAATTTGGGGGAGAAAATCAGTATTGAGGAATTGGGGATCAAACCCAGTGCTTTGCATATGGTAGGCAAGCACTCCACCAGTGAGCTACATCCCAACCTCTGAATCTAGATCACTTTAATTAATACAGAATTTAACATTCTGATCTCTGCTAAAGGAGCTGCTAAGGTCAAGCACTGCTAGTTAATCAAATATTTTAGCTTCTGACTCATTATTTTTCTGTTAGTCCTGTAACGTTTGTTTCCTTATTCATTGAGGATCATTCACAGGTGTTGCGAATTTAATGTTTGTCCCCTCGTCCCCAACCCCATTGCCCACCAGGGGATGGAATGAGGAGACACAGGGCCTTTGAAAGATGAGTTCCTGAGGACAAACCCTGCAGCAAGAGGTTTAGTACCTTTAAAAAAGATGCCCACGAGGATCCCTTATCCCTCCCACCACATAAGGCCACAATGGAAAGAGAGGTTTCTATGAACTGTAAAAAATAACTTCGTTGTTTATAAAAAAAAAAAAAAAGTCAGCATCTTTATATAAAAGTGGCTTGGAGGTATCCCAAGGGCTGTCTACTGAGGAGTTCAGGCCCTTTGATCCATGCTCTTGTCAATAAAAGCATTTATAGATGGATATACAAGCAAATTTCATTTGGAAGAGGAAGTGTTTGAGAAAGCGAAAGCGTACACACTGGGAGAAGCGGGGAGGGCCTGGAGAGGGAGGACTGCTCTAGGGGTAGTTGTCTCGTTACTTCTGTGAACTCAAAGTGGTTGAGGAAGAGGAAGTCAGATCCTTTGATTAGCCCATGTGTGACCATTGCCGTAAGCATGACAAGTTATGTGGCCATGCCTTGGGTGCGTTTGCATTACTGACTTCTGGTTCTGGTCCACATGCAGTGGGGCAGATTTTCCCTTAGATTTCCTAGAGTCAGTTGAACACCATGGCAGAGGGTCGTGTACCAGTCCCAGGGTTGGGGGGCTTAGGGAAGTTGCAGCTGGTAATGACTTAAAGATCTAGGGGGAAGACCAATTCCTCTCTTTTCTGATTGGATGAGAAGAATGGTCAATTTATGTCATTGAAAAATAAGGAAGGGATATAGGATGAGAGAGTTTCCACTGTTCCTGGTCCCTGACTCCATCTTTTTAGTCCTTTCAGGAATTAAGATAATAATTACATATTTTATCTTACTTTGGCCCTTCCATTTCTGAACATCATTGTGATCCAATTGAAGTTGCAATGTTTTATAACAGCCAAACATCCAAATGTTTTCTAGAAAAGAACACAGTTTACCAAGCAACATTAACCAACAAATGGAGACAACTTTGCTTTCAAGTATCGACGGATTGGAGCTGGAGGAGTTGGGCTGGGCTATCTGTATTCGTTCAGAGTTTGCCTTATTTTGTTCCAATGCCAGTGGGAGTAAACTCAAGAATGCAGTGTGACTCACAAGATGCATGAGACAGCAGAATGAGGTGAGTGGAGAGCAGGCCACATAAGGTGCTGCTTTAGAGTAAATTTTAAATCAAGGGAAGCATCCTAGTTCCTACTCCAGAGTAAGAGGAAATAAGGGCTCTGAGTGAGATAAAGTAATATTTTTCAAAGCTACCTAAAAATTTGACTGGGATTTATGTAAATTTTAAACCCTTTCTCTGTTCTTACTTTATGGATTTCAAAAGATAGTTTTTTTTTTTTGTTTTTTTTTTTTTGGTTTTTTCCATTCCCTTAAATCTTGTTAAATTTGAAATTTCGGGGGCTGAAGAAATGACTCGGAGGTTAAGAGCACTGGCTCTTCCAGTGGTCCTGAGTTCAATTCCCAGCAACCACATGGTGGCTCACAACCATCTGTAATGCGTTTTGGTGCCCTCTTCTGGCCGGCAGTGCAGGCTTATATGTAGGGAGAACACTGTATACACAGTAAATAAATAAATATTTTTTAACACTTTGAAACTCCTTTAAGATTAAAATAGGTTTGAGAAAACTTCCTTGAGACAGATTTTGGAGTGAGAACGTGAAGGACTGATGGTTATCTCATGTGACAACTGTATACATGAGGGGAATGGAAACATGTTCGTGGGTGTGCTTTGTATTATTGTCAGAGCAAGCGAGCCCTAGCCCGCACAGTTGATACCACAGCTTACGGCACACTTCCTAAGCTAGGGTTTCCAAGAGAGTCATGTGACTTAATGAAATGATTTCACCTCTTTACGGGTGCAAAACCAGGAAATGGCTGGGGAGAGGCTTACTATTTTGAGCAAGTGAAGAAAGAGACAAAGAAATTTTAAGTGGGGAGTTTATAAATATCCATTTCAGGAAAGATTCACCCGCACATGGAGGAGTAGAGGTGTTCCTGAGCATGCTCAGTTTGAGTTCATAATCACAGGCCACATGGAGACTGATGCCGCTGGCAGAGTCCTCAGCATTATAGTGGGCAAAGTGTACTTATGAAGCCTAAGAAGAACATCAGAATAACTTACTCGGTGGACTTAGCTCGTTTCTCACAAGTCTTCTTGAAGCTAAAACAAATGTAACCAATAACAAAACAATTTGACCACATTCTTTCTCAAAGGGGGCGGCCTTTCTCTTAATTGTAGGAGTGTGCCCCTACAGGTGCCCAGCTAGTGGCTAAAAGGTCTGTTTGTGACTTTTGCCAAATATAAAATGAAACGTAAAGTATTCCCTCTAATTCATTCATTAATTATTAAGGGACAAATAAGACATTAAAACAGGTTGAAAAAATGAAAAACACAAAAGTTGTTAAAAATGATGGAATAAACTTAATAGATGTACACCAGTTAATATTCTATAAGCCAGTACAATCTGATATGTAGCATGAATCCTAAAGGGTCTTATTAATAAAAACAAATCCGGAGCCAGGTATTGGAGTGAATGCTGGAAGATCAGAGAGACAGAACAAGCCACAGCCACCTCACCTCACCAGTTCCTCAGCTGGTCTTGTTTCCTCAGACTGGAAGCCTCTGAGTCCTTATCCAAATGGATCTCCGCTGAACTGCTGTTCAAACACCTAAAAGCTTAACCAGGCTCTAGTTCCCGGTCCTCACGCCTTATATACCTTTCTGCTTTCTGCCATCACTTCCTGGGATTAAAGGCTCTTGTTACCATGCCTGGCTGTTTCTAGTGTGGCCTTGAACTCACAGAGATCCAGAGGGATTTCTGCCTCTGGAATGCTAGGATTAAAGGTGTGTGTGTCACCATTTTCTGGTCTCTGTATCTAGTGGCTGTTCTATTCTCTGACCCCAGGTAAGTTTATTAGGGTGCACAATATTTTGGGGAACACAATATCACCACACTGATATTTTAGAATCAATTTTTCTAAAAGGTAGATTTTGATTCTCTCAGATAAAATTTATTTGCATTTTTATGGAAAAGAATCACCTGTTTTTACAGGACCACAAATATGAGCATTGTTGTCAGTTTCCTCTGCTGTCCCTTTAGATTCTCAGCAGCTAAAGGACAATGAAACGTATTAAAATTGTACAGGTGTCAGTGGAAAGTTATCAAAGACTGCGAGATGCACACTTTCTTATCTCATTGCTCCCAATCTCTTTAAGTCGACCAAAACTCATTTTAACTTTTTTTTTTTTTTGGTTTTTGTTTTTTGTTTTTTGTTTTTCGAGACAGGGTTTCTCTGTGTAGCTTTGCGCCTTTCCTGGAACTCACTCTGTAACCCAGGCTGGCCTTGAATTTACAGAGATCCGCCTGGCTCTGCCTCTGAGTGCTGGGATTAAAGGCGTGCGCCACCACCGCCCTGGCTCATTATAACTTTTTAATAGTGTGTGTGTGTGTGTGTGTGTGAGTCTTGGTGTGTGTATGTGTATGAGTGTGTGTATGAGTGTAGTAGAATATTATTTTAAAGTGTGTTTGTAAGGATTATGTCCTTATTACGTCACCAGCCTGCGACGGCGTCCCAGCCTAAAAAGCAGGCGTGCCCTTCCGTGTGTCTCTTTCTCTCCCTGTATTCCCTCTGTCCTCTGTTCTCTCTCTCTCTCTCTCTCTCTCTCTCTCTCTCTCTCTCTCTCTCTCCCTCTCTCTCCTAATAAAGCTCTAGAAAGGTAACCATGGCTCATGAACACCACTGCTTAATCAACAGTGTTACTTTTGTTTGTGTTGCATTTGTTCAACTCTATGAAGCTGTGTTACTGTGCCTGTCTAAAACACCCGATGGTCTAATAAAGAACTGAGTGGCCAATAGCAAGGCGGGAGAAAGGATAGGCGGGGCTGGCAGACAGGGAGAAGATATAGAAACTGAAATCTGGGAGAGGGGGATCTAGGAGCCAGAGAAGGAGGAGGACATCAGGGGCCAGTCACACAGCTACACAGTAAGCCACAGAGTAAGAATAAGATTTACAGAAATAAGAGAACGGGAAAAGCCCAGAGGCAAAAGGTAGATGGTATAATTTAAGTTAAGGAAAGCTGGCTAGAAACTAAGCCAAGCTAAAGTCAGGCATTCATAATTAAGAATAAGCCTCCGTGTGTGATTTATTTGGGAGCTGGGTGGTGGGCCCCCCAAAAGAGTAAAATACCAACAACAACATATGAGTCTCTGTGTGTGTGTCTGTGTGTAAGTAGGTATTCATGAATGCTAGTGCCCTTGGAAGTCAGAGGCATTACACAATGACCCCAGAACTGGTTATAAGTGTTTGTGAGTTGCCTGATGTGAGTACTGCAAACCAAACTTAGGTCCTCTGTGCCATCTCCCCAGCCCCTCAAGGCCGACATTTACTGTTTTCCTCTAGTCCATCAGACTCCTGTTTTTAATCTAAGTAGTCTTGAAGACCCCATAAACCAGCCCAGATTCTCTCTGCAATATCTTCTCAAAATACCCCATGTTCTTCATTGCTCCCAATCTACATTTTGATAAATTTGAAATTTTGTTTAGTCAGTGTAATGACATGGCATGTGGTAGGTCTTGGCAGGTTGGGCCAAGGTGCCCTGGTGGGTGAGAGAGACACGCCATGCAGATGTGGTGGGCAGTGGCATGGCGTGGTGGAAAGTCACTCATACCATGCAGACACATGTCCACGTGTTCCGTGGACCGCAAGTATATGGAATAGAGATTCAATTGTATATAATAAAGCTGTGCCTGGAAGGATCAAGGCATTCTTCTAGAAAAAAGTCAAATATCAAGGAATAGTTGATGTTATTCAGTTTTTAATATATCAGCTGTCTTCTGCTATGAATTTCTTGTGCACTCATATACTACTAGGCCTTAACAGCAAACAGTATAAGCTTCTCAGTGCTGCTGATGAGGACTAGCTAAAACCCCTAGAGAGCCTAGGAGACGGGTGGGTTGTAGATGCACAGCTTTGTTTCTTGTGCAAATGAAGCTCAGACCTTCATTCCCCAGACAGGCCAAAGGGCATTCCAGAGGAATTGACTCAGAACAAAGGAGTTTTTTTGCATAACCAGGTGCAGTAAAGTCTGGGGCAGAATTCCTAGGGCCAGGCAGATTGGCTCAGCTGAGGAGTAAGGAGCAAGGAAAAGTTTTTGCAGCTTGTAGGTGGATTTGAATCAAGTCAAGAGAGTAGGAGAGGAAGGAAAGATGGGAGACGGAGGAACGGAGGATGAAGATGAGGTCGATAGCAGAAGAGCTTAGTCAGGGCTGTGAGAGGACAGGAAGAGAAGGGACAGTGAGGAGCTGAGTGTCAGGACGGAACTGAAGCTGGGTGCATGGAATTTTAGAGAAATAAAGTGGACGGACAAAAGAGCCCGGTGTACTTAGATTCTTTTCCTTCAGAAACCCCCACACTGGCTGTAGCATCTTCCCCAGGACCCTGGGAGGAATCTTCTCAGGGCAGGCCCCTGGGAAAATTCTGATACATGTGGAGAGTTTATTTTGGGGGGAGTAGAGACGGAGTGAAGGGAAGGAGAAAGGAGAGGGGGGGTGCACACCTTGTAGGAATAGAGAGAAAGAGAGAGGGAGGAGGAGGGGTTTTCTTTTTAAAGGGGACTTTAAATCAGGACCCACGGAGCGGGCCAGAAGGCCGACAGTCAGCACAGGGCTGTCAACCTAGATGCTCTGCTTTACTCATATTGTATCATTAAAGCCCAGAAGATGTTTGGTACATTGGATAGTCAATGAATATTTGTTGACTTTATAAACTCGTTCAGTTCATCTCCTTTTGCTAAGCCAGGTAAGATTCTTACCAGAGGGAATATGCCATATGATTTTTAAAAAAAAGTTAAAACAAGACTATCTGGACTTAAATCCTAATTGTTCCATTGATTAACTATTGGAAAAGCATACACAAATTGTAAATGAAGTCCCCTGAAGAATCTGCTGTGTATTAACAACACTAGAGAGTGCTAGAATAGGTAGAATAAACACCTTCTTGTGAAGAGTATTGTAGATCAACAGCAAAAATTATCTGCAGCTACCTTTAGTGCCCCGCCCTCTTCCTAATTTTTCAGAAGATCTTATTTGTGTGTGTGTGTGTGTGTGTGTGTGTGTGTGTGTGTGTGTGTGTACCTGATGCATGTACCTGTAAAGGCACTGGATCCCCTGGAGCTGGAGTTATAGGCAGCTGTGAGTCACCTGATGTGGATGCTGGGGACTCAAGTCCCGTGGAAGAGCAGCAAATGCTCTTAACCTCCAAGTCACTTCTTTAGTCCTAATCTTCAACCCCCTTTAATAGTCATTACTATCAGTCTGTACATCTCACTTAACATCCTGATGACTTTTAGATAAAATTCCTGCAATGGCAAATCTAGTTTCCATCAACTCCAAAGCTGAAAACGCTGTAAACACACTCTGAAACCTATAGAAGGGATTTCCCTGTTCCACCCAACCAGGGTATTTCTTAAACACATTGACTCATGTCTTTCTTCTGTTCTGTAACTATAAAAGTCTACATCCTACATAGTGAAATGTGAATGATAATTCAGGGTAACTTGAATTGGTCATAATGTCTCAGATTACTCATATTTGACTCAAAATAAACTGTTTTCTTATTTCCTTAAAGCATAGTTGGTATGTTAACAAAATTAACAAAACCACAAAAAGAGCTCTGGCATCTAGTAGTAGAGTACCTGCATAGCCTTTGATCCCACTGTTCAACCTAGAGCACCAATAGTAAAATAACAAGAGGTAAATTAAAATAAAAATAAGAGGACTATTTTATCTAATCTTCCCTGTTAAAGATAAGGCAGAGGATTTCCCTCCAGGCCTTTTCCTTTTGATAGTAAGAACTTCTCCTTTCTTTGAAATGTATGTAAATCCTTTTGGAAACCAGACAAACCTCTGTCAGCTTTAAGGCCCAGGAATGCCTGCCTCTAGATGCCTGGGAGCCATCAACCTAAAGTAGGATGGTAGTCTATCTGGAAGTTTCTGTTAGAAGGTCTGGACACAGCTTTGGTCAGCATCTTGCACCAAGAACAAAAACTACTTCTTATAAAGATGAGAAGATTTCAGCCTTTGAAAAAAGCCAGTAAACTATCACTGTATTACCACATGAAGTTAGGATTAATCCTGTGTGTGACAAATATTGCTATTAAGTCCTTTTACTTGAAGACTACAATTATTCATCTTGAAAACCTGTCTGTAATGTGCTTTATCTGCTTGGTTATATAAAAGGGTGTGGTGATATTTTATTTGTGCTGAAATGTGGTGATATTTTACTTGTATGTTAATAAATAAAAATTGCCTGGAGATCAAAGGACACTGCCAGCCATAAACAAAAGTGAGGCAGTGGTAGCACATGCCCTTAATCCAATCACATGGCAGGCAGAGTCTGTGTGTTCAAGGACACAGCCAAGCGTGGTGACACATGCCTTTAATCCCAGTACCAACCATAGAGACCTGGAGGTCTGTACATACAGACAGTGACAAGGAAGTGAGGTAGCTGCGCTAAGAGCCAATGAGAAGGCCCAACAGCAAGGCAATAAAGGCACAGGTTAGACAGGAAGAAGCACTCTCTTGGGAAGCTATGGCGGTGTGGTGAGCTAAGGTTAGCTGGTGGCTATTTCTATTTCTCTGATCTCTATGGCTTTTCACCCCTGTATTTGGCTCTGTGTTTCTTATTTAATAAGACTGTTTAGAAATTCATCAACAAAAGGATAAGATTTCTTTCTGTCTTTGCAAATACTTGGTAGGTTGCCTACAATAGGATCACATTCTGGCTTAGTGGTTATTCAATAATAAAACTATTTCCTTTCCCTCCTATCTGGAGGAGAGATTTTCTGTTGGCAGGCAATTTTGTTTTTAGTTTCCCCAACAGTGGGTAAGTTTGGGCAAGTTACTTTTAACTGTGAAACTAAGCATCATTGGCTTTGTCTATAAAATAAGAAGCCTAATAATACTATTCATAAACTCACTGTGGAAATTCTCTAAGCTAACAAAACAAAGGACCTAAAACAATGCATAATTTGTATAAAGAACTCAGTAGGCACTGCTGCTATTATCACACAAAAATGATCACAATTTCTAGTTTTGATGCTCTATTGGATAGCAATTTCCTTGGAGATAAAATGTTCCATCTCTGAGAAAATCTCATTAAGACTCAGGATCTTCTAAAGAGAGGCTCCTTAAGACTCAGGAAGTAAGCAACTCAGAAGTTTCAGGAACTCCCTGAAACTGACCAAAGGTACTAGGCCCCTCACTCCCCAAGCTTATATAAGTAATGAGGTCTGCTAAAGACATTCTCACATAAGCTGAGCTACAGGGAAGAAGCTCGGACCCAGGGAGTTGCCTATAAGTCATGAAGTGCAGTCCAGGGTTCCAGATTTCATGAGCCATCACCCATGCTGGCATGAACTCTTGATGATCCAGCTGCCTGAGTTGTCTCTGGTCCAGTGAGTAACACCTTACCCACACTTCCCATAAATTCTCTTAATAAACTCAGAGGTTCACCAAGAAGAACTTTGGTGGTATCCTTACTTTGGACTGTCATTGGTCCCCTATCTGGGATGGGTAGATTTTTGTTCACATCCCCCCCCAAAATAGTGTCATGAAACATGCTCATAGAGAAAAATGTATCTATACCCCAAAATAGTATCCTGGGGGCTGACTCTGCATTTATGGGACTTGATACTCCTGCAGGGTACCGGGGCTCAATTTCCAACAGCTAAATGGAAGCTCACAGCCATCTGTAACCTCAGTTCCAGGGGATCCCATGCCCTCTTCTGACTTCTGAGGATACAGACACACATGTGGTACACATACATACATACAGGCAAAGACCACAGACACGTAAAATTAAAAAAAAATTAAGTATCCCAGCTCCTACGTAGTTGTAGATGGATGTGCAGGCTTTGATAGTTGGAAATCAAATTTCACTAACACTGAGCTTTGCTGCATGGTAGCTGTCTATACTAGGGTTGTGGGAAGTTCTGTACACAACATTTTTACATATCCTATAGCTTAACTTTTAGTTATAGGTTTTTAAAATGCAGGGACAGTTTCTATTTTCATTTGTCATTTCAAACTCATCCAATAATTCAAAATGTTCCCTGGTTCCCAGTTCCTCCTCCTGGTTGTGTATAGAATCTACATTTAGCCATTTTTGTTTCGGTGACATCTTCAGAATTCTAGCCTCGTGGGGTTTTTTGGGGGGTGGGGTGGGGGAGGAGTAGAAATTCTCATTCCATTATGACTATTTTAATTTCTTCTCAAACTGGTTGTTTTTAATTTATTAAATAGACGGCAAGGCACACAGTTTTACTAATAATAAAATAACAATAATTTTATAATAAATTATGCCTTGGATTATGTGATTAATTTTAAAGCAATAAAGTATATTAGCTGCAAACATTTGCAACAAAGCTGGTACCAACCTGGAGGATATTTCAGAAGTTGCAGGTCATTGTTGGGGCTGAGTTCAATTACCTGGAGGCAAACCCTGTGCAAACAGCTGAAATAGGGCCACAGTAGAAGTGCTGGTGTGGGATCACATCTTAGAGCCTATTATGTCTTGATTAAGACTCCCCTGGATATTCCTTTTTAATGGAATTTGAGGGATTAAAAATGGCTTCACAAATCACTTTTTAATCTGGTGAAGGAAGCAGGCAATGAAAAACACCACGCTGTCATCTTCAAGAGCAAGGCAAGTTGTAAATAAAGAAAACAAATTAGAGGCTGGTTCACACCTCATCAGCTACCTAACAACCTGTTACCAGTTAATTACACACCTTTAAAATGCATGTACAAGAGAAATTATTCAGAAATCAGTTTCTCTAAAAGGGAGGGGAGCAGATAAGTAGAATGTCAGCAGAGGTGGCATTTAACTATTTAGATGTGATCAACCAAGAAGATGGGAAAGTATTTTCTCAGGAATGATTCGTTTACAAAGTACCATCTATTAGTACCCTGGCCTCAAGGATGTCTGCATCAATGATTCACTCCAGGAAGATAAATATTTGTTGAGAAAGTCCTGGGAGGCAGAACCTCTAATAGCCTTTAGTGACCCATTCCAGTGTCCCCAGTCTCTGGCTTACATCCACAGGTTGAGTTTGTGTGCCGGGCCTAACCCTAAGCAATTTACAGGACAAAGCTGAGCACCACTGCTGTGGGAAGTTAGAACAACCTCCTTGTGTGTTTTTGTTTCTGTTTTTTGTTGATGTTGTTGTTTGATCTGCAGTATACCTACTTTCACTTGCATTAGCTTTAGGCTAAATGGAAAGCTGCTGGAAATGATGTGTATTAAACAGCAAACGAATTTGAAAATAACTGCTATGTTTCTAGTCTGTGTACACAGTCTCAATGAGAGATTTTGTTCGGAACCAAATATTTGCATCTGCCCCAAAATTTAGATACTGAAATCTCAACCCCATTTTATGTGAGGGTGTGAGGAGGTGGGACTTTGAGGAGGTCATGAGGGTGGAGCCCTTAGGAAAGAGACTGGTGTCCTCACAAAACAGACGTCCAGGCTGGAGAGATGGCTCAGCTTGTTCTGTTCCTTGAACCCACGTTATGGGGCTCACAACAGCATATAACTCCAGCTCCAGGGGGATCTGAAGTCTCTGACCTCCACATGTACCCATGCACGTGCACATACCTCCCACACTCACACACATACAAATAATTTTAAAAATCATAAATTTAAGAAGACCTGAGGGAATTCACCACAGAAGAAGGTGCCACCTGGCAACCAGGAGTCAGAAAAATAGGTGGGAATATGTTCCCATTTCAGTCACAGCATATGGGATTTCAGCTATATCAGCCTGAATAGGCTAAGGTGGATGTGTAGATGGATTTATACATGTTTGTTTCTGTAGGATTATTTTGAATTTATAAAAGTCTCCAAAGTATAGATTTTAAATCCTGAAAGTTTTGTGAAAATCTTCTCTAAGATATCAGTCCGCACACTGGCTGACCCCCTGGGTGAGCTGTAGTCAGCCATTTTCTCAGTGCTATAGACTACCCCTTCCTTAGATCTGGGCAGTCATTACCTACCTACCTCACTGGCTTGCTTGGAAGCATGACTGACAGAATCAATTTTAGTGCACTAAGCCAGGGGTAGGGTAGATTGAGATCAAAGTTCTAAAAATATTATGTTGTACATCCACCAAAACCTCTGCTGCAGATTATTCTGTTTTTAAAATGAAAGTGTATGTCATTTGAAATCAGTTAACTCCATAATACTATATTAATTGATAAACTACACAAATTCCACTTGAATTATTAATTCTACTTGAGTTATATGCACTTACAAATTGGGGTGGTTTGAATAAGAGTGCCACTGCCCCCCCCCCCCCCCCCCCACCCTCATATATTTAAATGCTTAGTCACCAGGGAGTGGAACTGTTTGGCAGGATTAGAAGGATTAGGAGGTGTGGCTTTGTTAGAGGAAATATGCCACTGGAGGTAGGCTTTGAGGTTTCAAAAGCCTGTGCCAGGCCCAGTCTCTCTCTGCCTACAGAGGTAGGAGGTAGCTCTCAACTACTTCTCCAGCACCATGCCTGCCATCCCTGATGCCGTGCTTCCCTCCCATGATGATAACGAACGAAACCTCTGAAATTGTAAGCCAGCCTCAATTAAGTGTTTTCTTTTATAAGAGTTGCCTGGGTCATGGTGTCTCTTCATAGGAATAAAACAGTGACTAAGACGTAAGTGATAATTTATGTACTATGCATTAATGTGTTTGGCAGTAGTTCATCTAGTAGCTGCTCAGTGGCTACTTAATCAAAAGATATCTAGTCACTTCTAAAGAAATATGTAGTAGTAGTAGTGACATACACTTGTAATCTTAGCTACTTGGAAGGCTGAGACAGGAATATGACCTGAGCCCAGAAGCTTGAGGCCAGCTGGGCAGCATAGCAAGACCCAAGATTCCACCTCAGAAAATATTTTTGTATCTTCTTAATGTCTTTCATTAAGGTTTTAGAAATTTAATTGCAGGGATCTTTCACCTCTTTATATTTATTCATAACTACTATATTTTTATAACCATTGTAAGAGATTGGTTGTGTAAATAAGATTGGTTTCTTGATTTCTTTTTTTAGATACTATGCTATTAACATATAGCAATGCGACTGAGCAAAGGGTAAAACAGAAAACAAAATAATATATAAATGCACAACTACACACCCACTGTCTTGCTGTTATTTACCCAAAGATTTCCATTAGCTAGCTAGTTAGACAAATGGCATAATTGACATTCTGTGTGTGTGTGTGTGTCTGTTATTAAATCCTTGTCTGGATATTGTCCATCCATAGAGAGTCTTTTAAAAAATTATATATATATAATCTTATATATATTATATAAATGTATTATTTAATTTTTAATATATATTTAATTTTATATGATACTATATAGGATATAATATATATTATCTTAGGTATATGGATGTTCTACCTTGCTTGTATGTCTGTGCCACATACACGTAATACTTACAGAGGCCAGAAGATGACATTAGATTCTCTGAAACTGTAGTTACAGACAGCTGTGAACCAGTATGTATGTGCTGGCAGTCAAACCTAAATACATACATACCCACATATGTGTGTGAATGTGTGTGTGTAGGTATGTATGAATATATAGTGATTATATAGGCTGGCCTCGAACTCACAGAGATCTGCCTGGCTCTGCCTCCCGAGTGCTGGGATTAAAGGCGTGCGCCACCAACGCCCGGCACAAAGACTTTTTTTTTAAAATGAATCATTTATATATACTATTTGTGGAAAAGCCCTATACTGTTGGTAACTTTAGGATGCCCTCAAGATTTCTGCTATAGAAGTTCTGAAAATAAACATCCTGAAGTCTGCGTCTTCCAAATGTACAACTCACTCAATGAATGTCTAGAAGAAAAAATGCACTGTTAAAGGGTACCTGTATTTAAATCAAGCAGGGGTGTGCCTGCCTTCTGACTTGTGCTGGACAGATAAGAAAAAAAATCACCCTTGTTTGTTTGGTTTTTAAATTTAGTAGTCTGAAGCTATCAAAGATTAAACCTTTATTTGCTTGCTGGGGGGCATTTAAGTTCTGACTGTCCGTTGTCTTTTACGTCACTTTATTTCAGTCCTGTCTCCCGCGCCTGTCACTTTGGACCAGTCAACCTCTGAGACTGTTCTGTAGTCTTTAGATATTCAAAGGAAGCACATCTAAAACCCGTGCACTTTCAAGTCTCTCTCATCTGATGTGGTCTCCATTGTTTAGGATAATGTTTAGGGGTGGGAATAAAACATGACTTTCCTCTAGATGGAAAAAAGATTCAGTTTTCAGCATATTTTATATTTCAAATGTAAAATTCGTGCAAAGGAATGGACTTCTTCTTTCTTACTCTTTTCTTTTCTTCTGTTGTTTTGTTGTTTTTTTTTTTTTTTGACACTGGGTTTCTCTGTGTAGCCCTGGCTATCCTGAAACTTGCTCTGTAGACCAGGCTGGCCTTGAACTCACAGAGCTACCACTGTCCAGCTAGGAATAGATTTCTTTATAAAAGATTTGTTTTCATGGCGTACGTGCGTGCGTGCGTGCGTGCGTGCGTGCGTGCGTACGTACGTGCGTGCGCATGTGCTCATGTAGATCAGAAGAGGGGTCAGATGCTTTGGAACTGAACCGACAGTTGTGAGTTGCCCCACATAAGTGCTGAGCTCAAGTCCTCTGCAGGAACAGCAAGCACTGGTAACCTCTGAGCCATTTTCCAGCCTCGGGGATGGAATTTTTAACAGGATACAAAAGTATTTCGTTTCTATAAGTGAGAAAGTAACTAAATTGAAATCAACCAGACAAGACAGGAGGTGCATGTCTAACTGTCCCTGTGGCTGTGAAATCCTGTAATACAGAGGTTCTGTATGCACTGTGTAACTGTCCTTTGAAACATATTTTCTCTGTAATTTTTAGGTGTCTCCCCTTTTTATAATCAAGATTATTCATGATCATCAAATAAAATTAGTAGTAACAGATTTAGCATGATTATTTACAAAGGAGATTGTAAATGAAGAATATTCATTTCCCATATAATGTTTCTGAAATCTACATTTCTGGAGGGCTTTATGAAGTATACTAAAATGGATCTTTGAAGTCTGATTTGTTATCTCAAGGCTAGGCAACCAAAGAAGAAACTTATTACCATATTCACCTCCAATTCCTGTAAATGTGGGTAACATTTTTCTTTTCTAGGTCCCCTAAATATTCTAAGATTTAGAGTTCCAGGAAATGACCTTCCACACTAATTTGAAAGTCTAGAAATCCCATAAGCCAGGTACCGGGCCAGTTTACCCAACAGGATTTTGTGAGCATTACATGTATGAAGCTTAAAACTTCACGAAGATGTGGTCATACTTGATAAAATGAACATTATTCTCAAATATAGCAACTATAGAACCACATGTAAGAGGATAAAATCGGACGCCTTCCTCAGACCATATTAAAATAACCAGTCAAAAAATAGATGAGGGCTGGGCAGTGGCGCCCGCCTTTAATCCCAGCACCCGGGAGGCAGAGACTGGCGGATCTCTGTGAGTTCGAGGCCAGCCTGGGCTACCAAGTGAGTTCCAGGAAAGGCGCAAAGCTACACAGAGAAACCCTGTTTCAAAAAACAAACAAACAAACAAACAAATTAACTGAAAGAAGTCTTGACTATAGAGTTAACAGTTAACAAGTCTCTTGACAAAAGGTGAGCAGTGAGTCTTTGTGAGCTGGGGTATGAAGCTCAAAACACAAGTAACAAAAGAAAACTTAAAGAGAATCTACTCCTCGAGGTGGTGCATGCCTTTAATCTCAGTGTTAGCGGTCAGACCCTCCCCTTGGGGTCCTCTTTGAGAGAAAACTCCTCCCCCTTCTCTCTCTCTTCCTTCTCTCTCTCTCTCTCTTCCCTCCTCTCTCTTGCCACTAGGGCATGCACACCTCCTCTCCCCCCTCCCTCCTCCTCCTGCCCCTCCACTCTCCCCCCCACCCCTTCCTTTAGTCCTTCCTCCCTTTAATAATAAAACCTTCTACATGGGTGCCGTCTTCATGGTGTGAGTGACTTTCCACTGTGCCTCTTGGCCACCATGTGCCCTTTCTAAAATACAACACCCAGCACTTGGGAGGCAGATCTGTGAGTTCCAGGCCAGCCTGATCTACAGCGTGTGTTCCAGGACAGCCAAGGCAATACAGGGAAACCCTGTCTCGAAAAACCAATAAATAAATAAAAGTGAAAAGATACTCTTTCTCACAATGTGCTTCACAAGACACTATCAAGAAAATGAGAACAAGGGGCTGTAGTGATGGCTCAGTGGTTAAAAAAGCACATGCTGTTCTCATAGGGAACCCAGCCATTCGCACCCAGTTCAATTCCCAGCACCACCCACATCAGGCAGCTCCTAACTGCCTGTAAGTCCGGCTCCAGGTGATCCGATACCCCTCTGACCTCCTCCTCCTCCTCCTCCTCCTCCTCCACCACCACACACACACACACACACACACACATACACGATAATAATAACTTTTTAAAAATTTAAAGAAAACAGGGCTGCATACCTTTAGTCCCAGCACTCAGGAGACAGAGAGAGGCAGATCTCTGAGTTCAAGGCCAGCCTGGTCTACTGGGTGAGTTCCAGGACAGTCAGGGCTAAACAGAGAAACCCTGTCTTGAAAAAAATAATAATAATAAAGAAAAGAAAAAGAAAATGAAACAAAACAAAACAAATAAGCATGTGGTGCAGGCCTGGGAAGTGGAGTAAAGATGATCAGGGATTCCAAAGCAGCTTTGGCTCCTTCTCCAGTGTGAGTGAGCCAGGAGACCCTGTCTCAAAATAGATAGATAGACAGATTGATAGATTAGATAGATAGATGGATAGATAGATAGATAGATAGATAGATAGATAGATAGATAGATGATAGATAGATGTGGTGGAATTGTATTCCCCAAAATATTGTTCACCCTAATAAACTTATCTGGGGTCAGAGACGGAACAACCACAATATTAAACATGAGAACAGGCAGTGGTAGCATACGCCTTTAATCCTAGCATTCCAGAGGCAGAAACCCCTCTGGATCTCTGTGAGTTCAAGGTCACATTGGAAACAGCCAGGCACGGTGACACAAGCCTTTAATCCCAAGAAGTGAGCCTTTAATCCCAGGGAGTGATGACAAAAACAGAAAGATATATAAGGCTTGGAGACCAGAAACTAGCAGCATTTGGCTGGTTAAGCATTTGGCTGGTTAAGCTTTTAGGCTTTTGAGCTACAGTTCAGCTGAGACCCATTCTGGATGAGGACTCAGAGGCTTCCAGTCTGAGGAAACAGGATCAGCTGAGGAACTGGCGAGGTGAGGTGGCTGTGGCTTGTTCTGCTTCTCTGATCTTCCAGCATTCACCCCAATACCTGGCCCAGGTTTGATTTTATTAATAAGAACTTTTAAGATTCATGCTACAGATAGATGGATGGATGGATGGATGGATGGATGGATGGATGGATGGATGGATGGATGGATGGGCGGGCGGATGGACGACCAACAGACAGACAGACAAACAGGGGAAAAAGATATTAGGCTTTGCCATTATTGTAAATACTCCACATTGTATAAACAGTTGTTTTTCAGTCTATGCTTTGGCCCTGAGAGATTCCATTTTGAGGATGGTGGATGGCTGCATTTGGGTGGATGCAGGAAGGACATCCTGAAAAATAAAGGGTAGGTTGATAAACAACTTAATCTCTAAAAGCAGAAAGTCGACCACTCTATAAACTTGTCAAAGTAGATCGGGTCTATGTAGGAGGACATGGATGTATTAAAATAAACTTAGGAAAAGCTGGCCCCAGAACTTATGGACACATGAGACTGAGGAAAGAGTGCATCTCTCTCTCATCTGGACCACATAAAGAGGAGGACACTTAACACTGTGACAGTGACAGTGGCACCAATTTGTCATCTGACCTCTTGGTTTGTTTATCACGGAACTGACATGCTGGGATTTTCTAACTAGACCAGGGACTTCAGCTCGGTTTGGTCCCTGATGTTGACACAGCCTCTTTGATTTGCCAACCGTACATCTGCCTGTCTGTTCATCCGGACCCACCACGAATCCACCTGCTCTTCATTCGATTTGCCCCTGTAGCCCCCACCACACCTTGCTTCTCCAGCTCAGCTCTGACCCTGCACCACACCTTGCTTCTCCAGCTCAGCTCTGACCCTGCACCACACCTTGCTTCTCCAGCTCAGCTCTGACCCTGCAGCCTAACTCCACAGCAGTAGCAGCCCTCTCCATCAAATCTCCAGCTTGAGCTCATTATCTTCTTTCCAGACGATTTTCATTCCCAGCAGCTCCTGTCTTTCAGGTCTCTGAAACATCTTGGTCACTGCTAACCCTCCTGAACCCTTGGCAACCATTCTGTAACCTACATCTGAACATGTTTAGACAGATGTACTTCTGATGTGTAGTGTGTCATTTGAGTATTAATATTAGTAACTATGATTAGAAAAAAGAACCTGTATTTACACTGGCTAAGACTATCAAAGAAAGTGGAATTGCTTAATAAGGAAATGCTGCTAGTAAAATCATCACCCCCTTGTGAATTTATTTTCATTAAGTTCTGACATTACGGAAAACCATGAAGTGTTCATCTGTGTTTCTGACACAGTATGCTCACAACACAAAGAAAAATACACACAATAAAGCAGAATGGGAAAAATATTTGTAATTCCTACATCTGATTAGAAACTTGTATCTAGAGTATAGAAAATTTTACAATCCAATTATAAAGATAACATATAACTTTGTAAAAAAGTAGTTATTGAGTTTGCGTAAAAGTTATTTAAAAAAGATACAGAAACAGTCAATAGACACACTGAAAAATATTTGACATCATTAGGTAGGATGATTTATAATCAAAAAAGCACGGAGCAATTGAAAACATCTCACTGATGATGAAAATACAAAATCAGTGCAGCCGCTTTGGTAAGTAGTTTACATTGAAATGTAGAATTGCTATGAAAATATTAAGCAGAAATTTACCATATAACCTAGATTTTGTTTCTTAGGATATACCTAAGAGAAATGAAAAAATACTCATGAAAACTTGTTAAATAGGCTGGGCAGTGGCAGCACATCTCTTTAATCCCAGCACTCAGAAGGCAGAGGCAGGCAGATCTCTGTGAGTTCAAGGCCAGGCTGGTCTACAAAGTGAGTTCCAAAACAGCCAGTGCTGTTACACAGAGAAACTCTGTCTCAAAAACCAAACCAACCAAACAAACAAATAAATAGGAAATTTGTAAATAAGTTTATATCACAGCAGTATCCATAATAGCTAAAAGGTGAAAACAAAGTAAATATATATAACTGATAAAGAAATAAAATATGTTCTTTGCACACAACTGAGTAATGATTGACAATAACAAAGAATAAAGTACTGATATGCAGTACAACATGGAAGCCCCAAATGTTGTATGCTAAGGAAGAGAAGTCCATAACTAAAGATCACAAACAACAATATTCCATTTATATACAGGAGATGGAATGTTGGCAAATCTGACTTGAATGATTGCTAATGGATACAGTATTTCATTATCAGATGATGAGTATGCCCCCCAAATCGAAGGCAGTGATAGCTGTCTGTCAGTGTGAGTGTCCTATGACCCATACTTGGGGGCCAGCAAGATGGCTCAGTGGTTAAGAACACTTGTTATTGCCGAGGTTTGTTCCCATCGCCCACTCCAGTCCCAGGGATCCTACTCCCTCTTCTCACCTCCATATGCACTAGACATACGATCAGTACACAGACATAGATGCAGGCAGAACACTCATACATATAAAATAAATGAAGCTAATTTTTTTAAATTAAGAAACAAGAACCACTGGTTGCATACCTCAAATGGCTAAGTTTCCTGGCATGGTGTGTGAATTATATCTCAATAAATGACATAAAATGACTGAACTCATAACTGAGGACAGGATACTACTGTCTGATATCAGCCAGAGCAGAGCTACACTGGATCACTAGGAATGAGTCATAGGCAAGGGGGAACTTCCTGCAGAGACTTCAGTCTCTCAAACACACCCCACGTAGAGAAGACTAGGCACCTCTTCTGACTTGGCAACTCCT
>CABHPH010156748.1:34409-45773 GCA_902168325.1 Peromyscus nudipes | reverse complement strand
GTTCTCTTGGCGGGAGAGGCTAGCTGGCGGAAAGCGGGTAAGGCTCTTAGCTCTGACCTCTTGGGCTTTCATCTTTACATTGGCTCTGTGTTTCTTATTTAATAAGACGGTTGGTTACATCTACACAGTTCAATCTAATCAACTGTCCCACTTATCCTGAGGGCCCAGTCTAGTTTCCTGGGGGCTCCTCAGCCATTGGTTCACAGTTCATGCTTTTCTACTAGTTTGGCTATTTGTCCCTTTGATTTTTCAACCATGGTCTCAATATCTCTCGCTCATAGTGCCAAATATTCTAATGCAATGATCACATGACACAAAGTTACTGTGAATAACCAACCAATATGTGATTTACATACAAGGCCCACCCGTGAAATGGAACCCATACCCAACGCTGCTTGGATCACCAAAAACCAGAGACTAGGTAGCAAGAGATCTAGGGTAAAACTGAATAATATTGGTTTAAAAGACAAAACAAAAACCGAAAATGTGATAAAATGACTCCTAACAATATTTTGCTATACTCATAGATCAGTGCCTTGTTCAGCCATCAGCAGAGAAGCTTCATCCTGCAACAGATGGGAACAAACAGAGAGACCTCCATCAAGACATTTCAGAGAGAGGGGGGGGGAGAAAGAGAGAGAGAGAAAGAGAGAGAGACCTTGGAACATGCAGCTCTAAATGAGACATCTCCAATCAAATCCTTCCCCTCAGATATCAGGGAACCATATGAGAGCTAGAGGGGATGGAGGACACCAGGAGAACAAGGCTCCCTAAATCAACTGAGCAAAGCTCATATGAACTCATAGGTAAAAGGGTACAGTGTCGGTATCAGGGAAGTCTGTGTCCAGTGGAAGAAATCACTCACATAGAAGGCTATCAGATGTTAACCAATAACCTTTTCAGAAACTCCGTTTAGTCTGGTCCAAAGGTCAGATAGCATTAAGGTAAATGGCCTTGTGCTAATGTAGAAGTTATAACATGTCTTATATTTGATAAACACTGGTCCACTTATTATGATTTAAGTAAGGAAAACAAATGCTATTCTGCTTTTCTTCCTTTGGCAAAGCTGCACATTATTATTGCTGTGTTACTGGTGATAGAGCACGCAGGGCCTTGCACATGGTGGGAAAATGCATGACTACTGAGTTATAGCTCACCTTACCTACAACTCATTACTTTTTACATAATGTTGATAATCTGTCTCCAAAACAGACTGCAAATATTGTGTAAGAATCAATGATATCATTTATTTCACTTTCAATAATAATTGTCTGCTAATAATTCATACATTTAATCAATGACAATAAAAACAATATTTATCTGAAATGACTATTAATATTACAGTCTGCCTGTATAATTTATATTAATTCATTTATTTCAGGTAATTTTTGAAAATAAGCTATCCATAATATAATCATGGAAACCATTCACATTTCAGAAGAATTTCTTATACCTTGATATATTGCATTCACTTTGACATAAATTAATTAGATTCATGTGAAGACTAAATGATGTACCAAAACTCCAATAATCTTTATCCTCATTATTTCACTCTAAAATGATTCCAGTTGGCTTTTAATCGATCTTTCCAACTATTGACCTCTAAAAGGTAAGTCTTCAAGGAACTCACAATGAGACCAAATGTTCTGAAACAACGCTTGCCCTCTCCCTCCATCCTCTGTGTTCATTCTCCTGACTATGCTGCCTAAATCACTTAGGATCCCCTGAAGTCTTGGCCTTCAAACATCTCATAAACCCATCTGTATGACTTCAAATTTATCATTCCTTACTCTCCTAAGTGAATTCTTTCATTTAGATAATTGATCTCACCGTTTCCCAGATAAAATATGCCACACTTCCCTGGCTCTAATCCATTTCTTACTGCATTCCTAACACCTGGAATGTCCTTGCTTTTCCTCTACTCTCATTAAAGTTGAATTCTCCATGGAAATATCACTTAAATGGGGTAATCCACAGTGATTTTATCCACTCCAAATTCCTATTAAATTTATTATCTCAAATATCAATTAGCACAACTTTGAGCACTACGCTGCAACTTAAAGCTCTTCACCCCTCACTCACAACCTCTGTGGAAGTGTCCTCACTTTTGAAATGAATTTTCAGCAATGGTTTGTACAGTTTTACATATATTAAATTTAATAAGATCTTTAAAGTAGTTTTGTATATCGTGTTTAGAGAATTGTAAATACAGGTGCAT
This sequence comes from Peromyscus nudipes, assembly GCA_902168325.1. Lineage (NCBI taxonomy): Eukaryota > Metazoa > Chordata > Mammalia > Rodentia > Cricetidae > Peromyscus > Peromyscus nudipes. Next base: position 43,555 of record CABHPH010156748.1, on the reverse strand, counting down.
TATATCTTATTTTGGTGACTAGATATAAAGGTTAATACAATTATATTTTCTAACTATTACAAATGAATAGATAAAATCAAGTTATGAACATTATGATATATGCAACAATACTGGAAGAAGAATAATGTTACTAGTTTTGTGTGCATTTTGGAGGAAGAGAATGCAGAGTGCCTTCATATTGAATATGTAAATATAGTTTTCAAATAGGCAAAACAGCAGTACTTTTGGGGTAGAGCTATTTAAAGTAAAAGAAAAAGGAACAAGAAAACTCATGGGCCGGGCGGTGGTGGCGCACGCCTTTAATCCCAGCACTCGGGAGGCAGAGGCAGGCGGATCTCTGTGAGTTTGAGGCCAGCCTGGGCTACCAAGTGAGTTCCAGGAAAGGCGCAAAGCTACACAGAGAAATTCTGTCTCAAAAAACCAAAAAAAAAAAAAAAAAAAAAAAAAAAAGAAAAAGAAAAAGAAAAAAGAAAAGAAAAAAGAAAACTCTATTCTAAGAAGTATGTACTTTGCCAGATCTTGGTGTAATCCATCCATGTTAGTCATGCATTAATAAGGATGTACATAATTTAAATTATAGACCTTTGGGATGAGTCCACAGAACCCAGTGTAAAATATCTACTATAGACGTGTAGTGTTTTAAAGAGCTTTTACCCTTATCAGATATGTCTGTTTTTTCCCCCCAACGTGTTTTTACTGTGGTTTCTTACTGGAGTTTCTTACAGGAGCAGAAATGACTCATCACACTCTATACTGGCAAGGGTGACAGCCCACAAAAACTGGAGCCCACTGCACAACTGGCATGCAGCTCAACTATGTGGAGAATGTCCTTGTGATTCAGATGGTCTGAGACACAGAGTATTTTCAGCTTGAATTGACTCAGAATAACAGTACACCTTTGTGCAGTGCATACAAGTTTAGTCAAGAGGCCATTCTGTCTCTAAATGTGTAAGGTGTCATCCTAGCTCAGAAACTGCAAGGAAAAAGTATTGCACAGCAGTGACCATTTGAAAATTAAAGACAAGAATTCTCAAATTTTGGACATATAGATTCACTAAACATACACTATATTTCAATTTGCTATGAATCGATTCTATCTATATAGCTATAGATTTCTAGTTACCATTTAGCAATTTATTGAAGAACTTTTAATTCAAGATTAAAAGCTGACATTTGTAGGAAAATGTTAACAACATAATCACTCTTGAATTAAAGGCAAAACCAAAATCCAGGGGTAACTGCTATTGGTATAACAATGTTGTAAAAAACTGGGAATGCAAAGCCAAGGCATGAAGTACATTTCATAGATTCTAGAATATCATTGAAAGACATAAAAGAAACAGATATGGTAACATCACGATAGAACTTGAGAAAAAGCAGGGAGCTAGTAAATGACTGAACATATTTAATATCAACAGATTTGATAAAAATAAAACAAAACAAATAAAAAAACTGCAAGAAGCTGCCTGAAACACTGAGGTTGAAATGTATAGGAAAGATACCACACTATTTAATCAGGAAGATAGGTGGCATTTTATTAGCCAGTGAAAGTATGAATGGTATGACAATATCCAAGTTTCAATGTGTGCGACAAAAGTGCCATGAATCCAGAGAGTGGCTACAGGAGTGGGAACTTGTAAAAGTTTTAAGGCTTTTGACATAGGAAATAAACCCGGAATGGCATTCCTATAAGCCGTGAAAAACTTGAATCTGAGAATGTAAACATTGGGTGACTCCAATTGTATTCCTCTCTCTGAACATCTACAAATGACCAGAAAAGTAATAATGTATTGATTTGGATGTCGCATATAAATCTCATAAAGTCAGTATATTCACCATTACTGAGTCTGTGAGTAATGTGGATTAACTACACAAGATGCCAGAAATGTTACAAGATTTATAGCAGCCATAGTGTATCACACAGTTTCAATATGGAACATTCTCTCGCAAATGATCTTCCCTATTCAATATGAACACTATAGATTGCTGCAATGTTTTTCATTCATTAAGGAAGTATTCAGATTGAATACTTTGATCAATATTAGAGGCATCATTTAAGTGTGAAGATTTACAATCAAAAGTTTTATACTGGTAGATTATCAAATACTTACAACTGTAAAATCTATGACTATCTTCGATTGCCTGAAATAGTGTGCTTTTTATTACCAGAATTTTAATTACTAGTCATTAGAAATTGAGCAAGGGGTTATCAAAATGACATGGAATAACTTACCATATAGTGTAGAGATTGAAACGCCTATCAAGTTTCACCCTGTGGGTTTAAATACATGGATTACTAAATCATTTTTCCAATACAACTTCCATCCAAATAATGTTATTAAGTTACAGTCACAAAACTTTCAACTACCTTGTGTATATTAAATATTTACAAAAATTATAAGTTAAGGTAGCTAATTCTATAAGGTTCATAAATAAACTATTCCCCAATCTAATCATATCATTGAATTTATATGGCATATTAAACAAGGAATTGGTAATCCAAATATATAAAGTACCTAAAAATTATATGGTCAAGAAATTGAAATCAAGCTTGATAGTTTGTCTTTCTACTTTTTGAACATTTCATTTTCATTACCTATATAACTAAACATAATATTTCAGTAGACTTTCCAATTGTGTCATAGAATTTATGGTTGCTAAAACCACTTTTGAAAGTCTAATAAGAAAGCAAATCTGAGCTATGCAGTCAAATCCTATGCTATACATTATGAATATGAATAATTATACATAATCAGACCAATAATAGGTGACCACAGGGTCTAAAAGTTTTAAACACAAACAAGTCTTAAGAAGTTAGAAAGCACTTCACATAATTTACTTTCAGTATAAAAATTTATAAAACTGATAAAATAAGATTTTACACTCAATATTAATAATCCCACCGGGTTGGTTTAAGTTATATGTGATTAGAATATAATAGTGGCTAAATTTGAAAGCTTAACATTTTGAGTATCTAATGTTTAAAGATACTATGGCTATCAGAAAAATGACAGTCTCTTTAGACATATTGATACATGTAATATGATTACTCCTTCTGTGATTTGATTCACATCTGTGTCTCCAAAAAGATTAAGTCTGTAAAGGATAGGACAGATGTGAGAAGCCTCTGGCAAGTCTGCTGAACGTGTTGTTTCTCCTTTTAGTGATTTATAAGAATACACTCAATTATCATCTTTGTACCAGACTTCATGGAAAAATTGCTAAAATTTCATGAGATGTTAATAAAATGAATTTTTCTTTAAGAAAATATGTTTTAGGTTTTAAAAAATATATTCTAACCAAATTTTAAAAAACTCACAAATTTAAAGAGAAATAACAGGAGCTCCAATCTTCAGATCAGTCCTTTACATTCACATTAAGCATATACATATGAGCAAGGCTTTTGTATAATGTCACAATTCAATGGCTCTCAGCACAATTTTACTACCAATGTTCTGCTGTATAAATGACCGACATACATTACTAATGCACTTGTGATTTCTAAGAAGATGGTATTATTTTCAGAGATGTACTTTTACAGGTAAATATTCTTCACATTCATTTGCCATAGCTGATATTTTATGAACATAATTTCAATGAGAAAAGTGGTTTAACACCTCCCTGGATATACACATACATTAACATCAGGCCCTGTTTGCATTTGCCACTTTGGCAAAAGCAGCAGCTCTCTGATTTTTTCATAACCTCTATAAATAAAGATTGGTTTTCAAAGCTCCAATAAACACTGCACTCTTTTTGCAAGCAGGATGCCAATTTTATAAGCCATAAAGTTTAATAGCGGGTTTACTTACTAATAAGTGGAAAGACCTTGGGGAGCAAATATTCTTAAATGAGGATGAAAAATATGACTATGGTTAAAGGATTATCTGTCATTTACAAAAAAATTTTAAAATATAATTTTAGTGTGAAATGACTAGGCAAAAGAGTTTCATGAGTATAAAAGTTTATCAGTTTTATTGGTGAAGATTATATTAATTTTCAAAGAGAGGATATTTTAAACTTTATAATTAACATTCATTTTTAATTAGCATCACTGTGGCTGTTAGGAGAAATGAAGACCTAGAGAGAGTTCAAAAAGATATGAACTATCCCACTGTAATTACTACAACTCCCAGCAGGCTTTCCCTCATCTGATTAACACCACAGCGGGCTGGGAGATCCAACACACAGCTAACTGCCACAAGCATGAGAAAAATAACACGCCTGAGAAGACACAGAGGAGAGTTCCCCCAATGTTGAAGATTAAGACTCCAAACTTCTTAATGTTGTTAAGAGCCAACTCCAAAACCTGATCATTTCTAGGAAACTCAAACTCATGTTGGCATCAACATTTCAAAACAAAGAACACAAACTGAAGAAAAAAACCCAAATGTGAACATTTCACTGAAATGCAGCTGACAGTGGGAACACAATTTCTTTTCACTTGAAAGTTGTAATTAATATAGTTGTTTCTTCTGTCATGGATCTTTTCTACCACTAATCGTGATATAGAGAAATAATTTCTTCAAAATCTGATAGTCAAGGACATAATGATATTCAGAAAATATGCGGTTTTCTATGGATGTCCAGATATCCATATATACTCATGTTTAATTAACAAAACTCGTGTGTCTCACTGAGTAGTCACAGTCGTAACGCTTTGAATATAATGTCACAAATTAGTCAAAGAATTGTAAGCTTCACTCCACGGGATGTTTTCTAATATTAATAATACTTTTTTCTTATTTTGGTAAAAATAATTGTTTCTGAACATTCTATGGCATGGTTAACTATGTAATTTTATTTTATTTCAAATTTGCAATTTCAATGTTATTTTTCATAAGTCCTGATAACATACATAATGGCAAGTGTGAAATGGGCTTTGGCCAGTAAAGATAAAGACTCAAGAAAACATAATGGCCCCTTCTTGATCAACCTCTGATATGCATTGATGGACATTTTCATTTTCTGTATTTATGTATACAAATGATATCTAAATACTGTATTAGCAAAATAAACTAATGATATTTAAACAAAAGAGAAACATGTAAATAGGGTCAACTATAGCATGTTCAGAACGCATTGATACTTTTGTGAGCTGTATTCACAATAATCCTGATAAATTTTTGCTCATTCCATAAGCTGCTACATGTCAAATTGTTACATACTCCATAATATAGTTCCACAAAATGCATAACATAAAAAATAGAAACGCATTCACTAAAATTTGTAAGAATCCCACCTTAAATTTTTTTTCAAGGTGACTCTACTTCTGAAGTTGGTAAACAAGAATCTCTTCCATGATTTTATCTTAATTTCTTGTGTGATAATCCCTTGCTTTTGCCCAACTTCCAAAGTACTTTATAGAATCATCCTTTTTGTTTGCATAGTATTATTTTTTTCTGTGTGGCATTTCTCATATTATTAGTTAACATATTGGATTTAAGACTCATTCGAATCCAAAACACACTGTTTCATTAGTTATATTTACAGTTACTTTACTAGAAATAAAAACACAATCTGAGTTTCTAGGCATTAGAAATTAATGTTATCTCTTGGGGACTCAAGTATACATGAAATTGGCACATTAATAGATTGTGCATAATATATACCTTTTCACTACTAAATGCTTTTTCAAAATTAAGGTAAGGAGGAAATTCTGGTTAAATAGATTATTAGAAGATAATGAATTTATAAAATATTAATAATGATATATAGTTACATATAACATAAGCTGTATCTTGTGTGAGAAATGCTTTAGGTAGATGATTTTTCTTTGTTAGTATGACAAAAACATCTTCCATAAACAACTTAAGGGAAAAATAATCTGGTAGGGCTCACAGTTTCAGAGATGTTAGACTCCTGTGCCTAAGAAGTTCTGGAAGAACAGCAAATTACATATTAGCAACCATGAAACAGAAAAGAAAAGCCTAAAAGAAAGCTTCATGATAGGGCACAGTTCATGGACAAACGCTAATTCTCTCAAAGAGTCTTAATTGTACTTTTAGAAATTTGCAATAGTGCCATTAAATTATGAACCCCTCACAGGTTCACTATACTGGTATAATAGAATGCACATGATCTAATTATCTCTGTAAGCATCCTCCATACTTCATACAGTTGCATACTTTAGTAATGCAATAGATTCTTTATCCTATTATGTTTGTAATGAAGATTACCCCTTACAGAAAAACTTTATTATTTACTATGGTTTTAGTGAATATTTTAGAGCTTCAAACTTTCTGAGACCAATGAGTCTTTTATTCACCTCTTCTGTATAACATCCTATGGACATTTTGTATTGCTTGCCAATATTTAAAATCATATTAGATACAATTTTCTTCCATATAATTTATTTAAAGAGTTGAGTCAGACCTTGGATTAGGTGAAAATAATGCTGAAAAAAATAGTCACTATGAGGAGCATCATATGTAATTGAGAATATTATCAGTATATTGATAAGTACTATGCATCTATGTGAATTTGTTTTATGTATATATCATCTGTCTATCCACATAAATGGAGGAAGGTTAAGACACATTTTAGATCATATCATTAAAATTGTTATTCCACTGGAAACCATAAAGTAAGCAAAAGAAAATGCAAAAGTTACTGAGTGTGCTGAATAAAAAAAAATAAAAATAGAAAAACATAGAAAGAATAATCATTAAGAGAATCTTTTTAAAAAGCTAGAATGTGATGAAAAATAAAATTGAGTACAGGTGGAAGAGAATGTCTTTCAAGAGCAGGCAATCTTGGTTATAAAGATGTTAAATTTTACCTAATTGCTTTCTAAGAAAGAGTAGATGCCATACTTGTTTCAAGCTATGTGACTAAGCTTTGTGATTATATAGTGCACATCCACTGCAATCAGCCATCAGAACTTTAATGAGAACTCTAGTTCAGAAAAACAAGTCATTTTTCAGAGGATGATGCAAACTAAAATAGCAGAAGAGCAAACTACACAAAGCAATCATCTTTGAAATGAGGAATTTTGTGAAACATCAGGAGGGGCAAATCATGCATGATGATATGGGAGTGCATCAAAGTAATGAATTACCCTCGACACAGGACAAATAATGGGTTTTTGCAATGGTGAATTTTCTCCACGGTTTTTACCTGAAGCAGATTTTCAATGAAATATTTTCATAATTATGTACAGTTATTTCAATGAAGTTGAAGTCTTTTCATCACCATGAATATTTGCAGACTATTGAAAATAAAATCCCTGGCCTTTACCCATGGTTATGTGATAATAGTAATGTGATATAGTAATCCAGAGTCCATCAATTTGAGAGCTGGGGTAAAGTTATAGTCTTTGATTTACACTTATTTTTCAGATCAAAAATTGGTTTCATACTTTAACTATAAACAAAAATTACCAAACGGAATAACCTAGTAAGTCCTCCCATGATAAAATAAGTATCACCAGTATTTAGTGATGAGTCAGAATAAAAAAAAAAAGGTATGTTCTTACTATAAATTTCAAAGTGAATGTAAGCAAATCCCTAGTCAACTGTACTTTAAGCCAGTTGGTGTTTCAAGAGGAATTGGTTTATTTATCCTTAAGGTTCCAGGCTTTGTCAGGTAGAGAAAATCATAAATATTCTAATGAATCTTTAAAAGTTTTAAAAGTACATTGAAGCACAGACCATTGATTGTAAATTATAGGATTGGTGTGAACAGTACTAAGAGCAACATGTACATATAAGTTTTACCTTGTTTGTGGAAATGTGTTTGTAATTCAGAATAACAAAGTTCATTATCTTGATTTTATTTCATTTTTTTGCCAGAAATTAGCTAATTGAAGCTTGAAATTGTTTTGCCTTTCTGTTATCTTGATCACATTTCACCCAACTGTATTTCTTTATACTTTTCTTATTTTTGTATCTCAGACACAATGTCAATTTTGGTGTTTTTGCTCTGATTCTGATTTGTTTTAAAAGAGGTCTTGACTCCCTACAAAGCTGACCTGGAAGTTTTTACACTTTTAGGTTGAATTCCTAAGATCAGTCTTTACAAGTGAATAACATTTGAATCTGTACTTACAGGGCATTTGGTACTTTTGAATTTCTGACATGATTTTGCCTTTCATATTCACATCTTTTCCTGGTTTTACTTCCAATTCCTTCTGTTCTCTTTACAATTAATATTTCTGCTCTTGTTTTGCACCTCTGAGTGACAGGAATTATTGTTAACTAACAGGCTTTCCATCTGAGTCACAGCAATGCTGTATATTACCAGTGTTTTTCTTTGAATATAATATTCTGTTGATAATATTCACCAACTCTTCTTGTCTCCATTCTTAACGCATTGTGATAACTTTTTAAAGAAAAATGGGGTGAGGGTGGGGCTTGGGGGAGATTGGAGGAGCCATAGGGGTCAAGAACACAACAAGAAAACTCACAGATTATGTTAGGGTGGAATCTGCTGCTTGCTCCTGCATGGTCTGAGAAGCCCCATTTCTGTCTCTCCAAACCCCACCCACACAGAGAGTCTCCGAACAAAGAGAAGGCACCAAAAAGCCCAGTTCTGCATTCTTGATTGCTATGTCATCCACTTCCCGGAAGTTGCCAGCTGCCAAAGTCCCTGCATAACGTGTTCAGCTTTTGGCCATTCTTGGGAACAAACCCGACTTTGGGGAGATATGTCATCACACCTTGCCTACATTCTATAAAGTCTCCCTGCTTTTGTTTGTGGGCCTGGCTTCTCTGGTCTCCATCTCTAGGCGTGGAAAACCAGTCCTGGAGTTAGTTGCTTTGCTCAAATAAACCTTGTTATACTTTTTTCAATTTGGCTTGATCTGATGTACCGCATCACCAGAGAAACCCGTGTGTGTGTGTGTGTGTGTGTGTGTGTGTGTGTGTGTGTGTGTATGTGTGTGTGTCTGTGTGTATGTCTGTGTGTGTGTCTGTGTCTCGGGGAGAGTGAGGACACAGAAAAACTACTATTAGAATCAACTAACCTGGGCTCATAGTGTTTCACAGCAACTGAACTAACAACCAGGGAGCCTGCATAGGACTGACCCAGGCTCTCTGCATATACTCTGCAAGGAGTAGCTTGGTCCTCTTGTGGGACTCCTAACAGGATGAACAGGGACTTTCTTTCTTTCTTTCTTTCTTTCTTTCTTTCTTTCTTTCTTTCTT
>CABHPH010156748.1:0-34399 GCA_902168325.1 Peromyscus nudipes | reverse complement strand
CTTTCTTTCTTTCTTTCTTTCTTTCTTTCTTTCTTTCTTTCTTTCTTCCTTCCTTCCTTCCTTCCTTCCTTCCTTCCTTCCTTCCTTCCTTTCTTTCTTTCTTTCTTTCTTTTTTCAAGACAGGAATTCTCTGTGTAGTTTTGGTGCCTGTCCTGAATATTGCTCTGTAGACCAGGCTGGCCTCGAATTCATAGAGATCCACCTGCCTCTGGCTCCTGAGTTCTGGGATTAAAGGTGTGCACCACCACCGCTCAGCTCTGACTCTCTTATTGGCTTTTAGGACCGTACTCCTCATATTGGTTCACGTTACCAAGCTTTAATACATAGGGAGGTGCTTAGTTTTACCGCAACTTGGCATGCCACGTTTTGTTGATACCTGTGGGAGACTTGACCTTTCCTAAACAGAAACGGGGGAGGGGGGATGGATTGGAAGGTAGGAATAGAGGGGGTGGGATGGGGGAGGGGCTTGGAAGAGAGGAGGGAGGAGAAACGGCAGCCAGGATGTAAAATAAGTAAATAAATGAATGAAATCGTTAAAAAATGAAATTGTGGCTTGGTTTCTATTGATTTCTCTTAGGGAATTTACAATGATAAACAGCCAGTGAGCAAAAAGAAATGCAAAATGTACTGTTTGAAGGTTTCAATAGAAGAAGAACACCAGGAGATCTAATGCTGGAACCAAGGCTTGTGCTGAAAGAGATAAGGAAATCAATGTGAGGTCTGATCTGCAAGGGGATAAAGGAAGGTGTTCCCTCAGTGCAGGAAAAATTATGGCTATCCCTGCAGTTTGTAAGACAAATAGACCAAAGCCATTTACTTCTCCTAAAAAGTAACAACAAATCAAGATGGGTGCTTTTATTCAAGAGGTTTAGTATTCATCCAAAGTCAGAAGCTCAATCGACAGTGTTCCAGCTTTGCCGTCATGAAGAACACACACATACACACACACACACACACACACACACACATACACACACATACACACACACACACACATAAACAAACAAAAGATTTGTGCATCTTCCTCTACGGTTAAGGAACGCCCATGACATCAAGCATGTAGCAACAGAGTAGTAACTGAATGGAGGGCCCAAGGAGTTTTTAACAAGGAACAGCACACCATGTGGACACCTTAAAGATCAGAGTCAGTTGTGGAGGTCATCCTACCAAAAATACGATGGTTGATTAAAGTAGTTTAATTCTACCATCATAGTTTCCTGAAGTTTTTCTTTTTCTCTTAAATTATATTAAATAAATACAAAAAAAAAAGTAAACAAAAAAACTAAACTAGGCTGTTGTGATCTGCCAGAGACAGCTTCGGGGAACTAAACTCAGGGCTTCTGCAAGAACAAGTGCTCTTTATCACTTGGCTGTTTTCCTGCCCTTAATTTACTTAGAGTGATATCATTCAAGATCTCAACTTTATTGAGAATGAAAGTACAATCTTTCTTAATATGTGTGGAATCATCTTGATGTATTCATAAATGCCGATGTAAAGTCGAATTAACAGGGTGAACTAGGCATGCCTAATATCGTAAGTATACCACAGTAAATGATGTATCTCATTCAATCGGTGGTAAAGTAATATATTATGAAGTTTTTCAACCTACGATGTTAATAATAAAACGACATTAATAAAATTAATAAACCAGAAGGTAAAAAGCAAAACCAAAATGCCAAATACCGGATTAGTAGGCATCTAGACTGATTCCTCAACAGATGGCAGAGCTTGTCCTTTTCCCTGTGTGGAATCACCATGGAAATACACAGTACCTCTGCCTCAATTAGGTTAAGCACTTTTCTCATCCACTCAGGTCCAATGAGGCCCTCATGTTTCACATTTCCATTGGTCACACTTAGGAAACAGGTTGTATTCTAGGTTGTTTAGAGCTTCTACTATACTGATTAGCCCAAGAAGCAACCTAATTTTCAAGATGTTTCTTTCCCAACTTACATAAGCAAGCAAGCAAGCAAACAAAAAAACTAGCCTGTTTCAGTATGCTTTAAAAAAAAATTCCTCTTTTATGTTTTCAGGTTTTGCAAAGCAGCATAGCAATAATACTGACTATAGGCCTGCCCAGGGCTGGGACCACAAGTATAAATACCATTTTAATACTAGGAAAAGTAAAATAAAACAGAAGATGCTTTAGGAAGATGGAAAACTAAAACTTAATGCAGAAATTCTAGAATCTCCCTCCATCTATACCTCTTTTCCATCTTAGCTGACTAATCTTCTTTTTCCTCCAGGAAGTGAGGAATCAGGCATTTGGCTAACTGTAGTAGATGCTTGGCTTCTCCACCTCACCACTAATGCCCAACTGATAGCCATCCATCATGGTAACTGTGACATTACTCACCACCTAGTTACCCCAGCTCTGTATCATAAGGATGTCTGTAGCTAGAGTTTTCCTGCCGTGCCCACAGTCAGGACAAATCTCCGCCACCCGCCAGTCTCCAGCTCCCAAGTGCCGCCAGTCTCCGAGCCCACTTATAAAATAAACACACAGACGCTTACATTATTTAAACTGCTTGGCCATTAGCTCAGGCCTATCATTGTCTAGCTCTTACTCTTATATTTAGCCCATTTCTATTAATCTCTACTTTGCCACGTGGCTCGTGGGTTACCGGTACCTTACATCTTCCTTCTCCTGGCCGCGGCTCCAGCCAGTCTCCCCTCTCCCTTCCTGTTCCCTCAATTCTCCTCTCTGTTAGTCCCGCCTATACTTCCTGTCTGGCTACCGGCCAATCAGCGCTTTATTGATACAGAGTGATATCCACAGCAGATGTCATTGGTCTCTGTAGCCAGGCCAACACTGAGGACAATGCTGTACTGCTTTCACCCTACAGGGTCCATACTCACTGATGGGGACAGGAGTTCCTTGGAAAACAAGACAGAATTTTTTTTTTCCTTCTGACACTGCAAAGTACTTTCTGCTCAGCCAGAAATCCACAAGCTAGATGCCTTGAAACAAGCCAGATACTCCATGCCATTTATACTCAGCTTTCTGTTCTTGGGGATGACTCCATAATGGGACTTAGATAAAAATTTACTTTCTTGACTACCAAAGGTCTTGCTTCCTCACACCCTGGACTCTATGCTTCTCTATTTTACCTTCTCCAATGTGTCACTAGACCTGTTCAATAAAGGGAAAAAGAAGCCACTAAACATCTCTTCCTCTGTGGTGCATATCAAAGCCAAGGCCAAGGCCATCCTCTACAACCAGTAGTGTTCTACAAACTTGCCCTCAACACGGATCGAAGAAGTGTCTGTCTATGTTAAAGTTCAAATTCCTGAAATCATTCTTGGAGACTCTATCAACTTTACAGACATGACAATTTTACAGCCCAGCCACTCTGACAATTCCAGCAACACTATTGCACATGGTGTGACAAGAACGCTCACCTACCAGTACCCTGCAGATTCACCAGCAGACACACATTGAAGAGAAGCCTTGCATCTGCAAGATACACTGCTGAGCCTTCACCATCAAAGGCAACCTGAAAGTACACTACATGCCACTTGAGGTTAACAATAGCTCTACAGAGGTCAGAAAGCTGCCCATTGGAAATACTATGGATGTGTGGGTATATTATTTCTTTAGTGAGTGTAAAGTGTCTCTGTTTATTGCCTCAGACTAGCTTTGGGCTGGAGTCTCTTTTGCAAGATGCTAGAAAAACTGCATAGGCTTTTTTTCTTCATTCTACTTATTTCATTTCCTTTTACCCTAATATGATGTCTGTATCTAGTAGTGAGGTGTTTTTCTTTGAAGCAATAAAAATATGGATATTTTCTAGTCCATGCATCTAGTTTGTGTCTCTTTATAATTTTTAAACAAAATGACTTTAGGTATATGGGTGTCTTGCTTGCATGTAAGTCTGCATACCATGTACGTGTTTTGTGTCCACAGCAGCCAGAAGAGGACATTAGATGCCCAGGTACTAGAGGTACAGACAGTTGTGAGCTGTCACGTGGGTACTGGGAATTGAACCTCGTCCCTTTGGGAGAGTATCCAGTAATCTTAACCACTGAACTATCTCTTAAGCGCTAGTGTATGTCTCCTTATCAGGCGATTGAAATCATTCATGTTAAGAGTTATTACTGAAGGATGTCTATTAAATCCTGTCAGTTTGTTGTTTTGTGAAGCTTTCTCATACCTCTTCTGATTAAAAATTCTGTATTGTTAATGTATCATCCATTCTTCTTAGACATGTTCTCCTTTATTTTAGCCCAAGGTAATCCTTACAGTATCCTCTGGAGAGAGCGCTCTTTGTGCTAATGAATACATTTAATCTGTTGTATCCTGTAAGGTTAAATTTCATCTTCAATTGTAATAGATGCTTCTGCTGGGTCTAATCTGAGTTTGAGAACATTGTCTTTCACAACTCTGTATAAATCTTTCAAGGGTCTTCTGGATTTCCTAGTTTCAATGAAATAGTAAGATGGTGTCCTGACGTGTCTGCCACCATAACTAGCATGACCTTTATCTCATAGATTTTAAAATATTTTATTTATTCTGTGTTTTGATGTTTAAACTTTAGTATGTATTTGCTATGCCACTGGAAGTTTATTCTCCCTCTATTTGAAATTCTGCAGGTTCTTTTCATATAATGTTTTAATTATTGTTACGTCATGTATAAAAATATTATAAATCATCAGTTTTCTGCAATTTTACAAATATAACATGATTGGAATTTCTTCAGTTTTAGGATTTACTATTAAAAGAACCTGTTGCATACAAGTAAAAATAATTTTCATTTTTCCTTTCTCTTCAATGCCTTTTGCATTTTTTCTCTTATTATTGCTGCTATGTTTCTAGTAACACAGTGAATGAAAGAGAAAAAAGTGGACATCCTTATTTTGTTCCACTTAAAGTCAAAGCTACAAATCATTGTCTTTTTCCTGTAACATTAACAGTTACTGATCCCTTCTGCATATAATATTGATACAAAGTATTCAATTTTGTCAATTTCTTGAATATGTTCAGATATACATGTGATATTTTTAATCTTCTTCCCTATTACTTTCTCATATATGTATATATATTATATTATTATATTATATTGTATTGTATTATATTATATTATATTATATTATATTATATTATATTTCTTTTTTTGAGACAGAGTCTCTCACTTTATTTGCCAATTGGCTAGACAAGTTGACCAATAAGATTTGGGAGCCTCACATTTTTCACAACCTATGCTGGTATTGTAGAAATTCTAAATCATGCCTAAGACTTGCTTTTACATACATATTAGGAAGCCAAATTCAAGTTTTCACAGTTGGGCAGAAAGTTTTCAAGCAATTAAACCCTCTTAATAACTATTAAATAAGAACCAAAGGAATAAGACATGAGAAAACTGCCTTGTTTGTTTCTATGGAATGTTAAGGCCAGCATACTGGTATGCTTACTTTTCTTTTATAATTCAATTCTATTGGATAAATGAAGAGCATGTTGAAACTAGTTTCTTTGTGTATTTGATTACATGTTTTTACTTTATTGTTTGGATTTATTTAGAATGAAACAATGAGGATTAAAATCATTTCCGACTCCAACTATACACAAAATTGTTGCATGCTGGGAGCAATTAAACAACACTGATCTCTCCCTCTGTATTGTCATGTCTCACACTGACAACACTTTGAAATAAAGAGTAAAATAGCTCACACATAATTAACCAGTACAAATAAGGAGAGGGTTATAAAAAGTGTTATATCTATCCACATGATTATCAATGTGATTTTTGAATTCCCTCCTACTCAGTCTTTGTAGGCCAATGTTAGCACCAAACTCATAGGAATATCTTTAAACATCAAATTTTTTTTTGACACAGTGTTTCCCTTTGTAGCTTTGGAGACTGTCCTGGAACTCGCTGTGTAGACCAAGCTGGCCTTGAACTCACAGAGATCTGCCTTCATCCTCCTCCTCCTGAGTGTTGATTAAAGGCTTGTGCCACCACTGCCTGGTTTAAATCAATGGTTTAAATAGATTAAATTAAATTAAATTTATTAAATAAATAAATTAAATTAAAAAGACAAACATAGTTGTATTGTCTATAGGGAATTTTTCTGAAGTTACTAATTAAAACATTAAGCCAAATTTCACCATTACATAGCAAATTTATGAAGTTTGCCTATATAGCCAATTTATGTATATTACTGTTATATAATTTTTCAGCCTAGAAAACAAATAATTTTTTTTTTGGTTTTTCGAGACAGGGTTTCTCTGTGTAGCTTTGCACCTTTCCTGGAGCTCACTTGGTAGCCCAGGCTGGCCTCGAACTCACAGAGATCCGTCTGGCTCTGCCTCCCGAGTTCTGGGATTAAAGGCGTGCGCCACCAATGCCCGGCGAAAACAAATAATTTTAATAATGGAGTAGTTAAAGCTTTTCTTGTTCACTTGGGAAGAATATACACCAGATTATGGAATCTCCATATCCACATTAGAGAAAATTCTCTAAGGACATAAGTCAAAGATATAAACTTTGGGATGCAATTCTTATTTAATGTAACATTAGATTAATGATGAAACTAAATAATCAGGCTAGTATATTATGTGAAGATGTATGTTGTACCCTAATAAAAACTTGCCTGAAGATCAGAGGACAGAGCAAACCACTAGATTAAACACAGAAGCTAGGCAGTGATGGCATACACCTTTAATAGCAACCCTCTAGAGGCAGAGATTTGTCTGATCTCTTTGAGTTCAAAGCCACCTGGACTACATGAGATTGACTCAGTCTAGGAGAGAAATACAGCCTGGCAGTGGTGGCACACACCTTTAATCACATCACTTGGAAATCACACGTCTTTCTTAGCACTTGAGATCTCATGCCTTTTTTTGGGAAGCACACATACACTTTTAATCCCAGGAAGTGATGGTTGGGTGGAGAAAGGTATTAAGGCATGAGGAGACAGGAAATAAAGGCTTTTTGGCAGAAGCGTCTCTTTCAGCTAGAGGCTTTTTCGTCTGGAGCCTTTCGGGTGAGGACTCACAGGATTTCAGTCAGAGGATTTGTGGAGTTGGTGAGGTGAGACATGCCAGTGGCTTGTTACTTTGTCTCTCTGATCTTTCCGTATTTACTCCAATATCTGGTTCTGTTTTTTTCTGACAAGACCTTTAGAAATACATGTTATATCTGTTGCAATCTTATGTGCAATATTCTTTTGTGTGTGTGTGTATATATGTATATATATATAGACAGATAGATATAGATATAGACATACACATAGGATTTCATTATATATATATATATTTGTATTTTGTAATATACATATTTTAGAACTCCTTGTGTATGTATACACATGTTGTATATTTCTTTATTTAAAACATAAAGTTTTATCTGTTATTTTCTGATAATAAATTGTTCTGACATACTATTTCAAAAAGAATGACCCAAGTGGAATAAAATGTATTATTCTAGGTCTCAGTATCAGCTATCACTAGGTTAAGTTCGCTGGTAGTTGTCTATGGTTTATAGCTAAGTTTATTCAATATCCTGAGCTTGAGTATTGCCATGTGTTTTATATTCCTCCTGAGTCAAGAAAACTAGCTGGGGACTTGTTTTCCTTATAGAAGAGCAGAGTCATAAAACAGAAACTGCTAAGAGGTGAGCTGGAAACAAGGCCATGGCCTAGCATTATCTTCTCATAGTCTACTGATCATGAGGTCATATATTTGAAGTCAAAAGCAAGTGGAAATGAAATCACTTCATCACCAACTATGACCCTCACTAAAGTCAAACAACTTTGGTAATATATTCAAGTGGGTGGACAGCAGATCTAGAGAATGGAATCTGACTTATGCAAAAATCGCGGCCTTTTAACTCACATATCAGATGCAAAAATGAATGCCACAGTGTTTTTATTTTCCTCTCTAGCTGCCTCAGTTTTCTTAGTCATCTATTATGAATTGGTTTAACATACCTGTTCTACTGCAATTTGTCATTGCTCCAAAATTGAATATAAAACGTACAACATATTCAACAGCTACACATGGACTTTAATTTTATAATGTACGGGATCAGAAATTGAGAAGCTTGTGACAAGTCATCACTGGTCACAAAAATACTAATGCAATGAAAACTACATAACAATAATGTCTACAGTGGATTATCTCATGTACTTCATCAAATGTAGATATTCCTCCTCTACTAGAATTCTCTTATCAGAAAATGAAGTTCAGAGAAGAGGCAAAATTTAATTATGTTAACATATTAAGGAACTATAAGAAGTGTTTCAGATACAAGGAATATTAGAAATTAAAATCTATGTTCTAACTGCAATGTGGATGATCCATACAAGAAGAGACAAGTACCAGGAGATTAACAGCTTTGTAAAACTTAATAACACATGATTGTAAAAATCTACCAGCCCATATTTGAACCTAAACCCTAAATAGTCCTAAGACAGTTAGTTTAGGAGGGTTCTGTACCTGTATAGACATTCCCTTGTATTAAAAAGAAAAATAATGTTGTATCCTAGATTATTTTCAGTAGTATGGAAGTTTGTAAACTATTTGCTTAGACATACAAAATAGGGTTTTATGATGTAAGCTAGTTTTTATTGCTGTTACTATTACAAAGAAAGAAATTTTAAAACAAGCATTTTGTCTATATTCAAGGCAAAAACATTAGTTCAATTTCCTGCCACAAATTGGATGTCCATCTTCTAGACCTTTGTTTTCATATAATTCTATATAAATAGAAACCTAGCCGGGCGTTGGTGGCACACGCCTTTAATCCCAGCACTCAGGAGGCAGAGGCAGGCCGATCTCTGTGAGTTCGAGGCCAGCCTGGGCTACCAAGTGGGCTCCAGGAAAGGCGCAAAGCTACACAGAGAAACCCTGTCTCAAGGAACCAAATAAATAAATAAATAAATAAATAAATAAATAAATAAATAAATAGAAATCTTAATTAATTTCATTTTGCCACTTCATTAATATTTTTCATGTGTTGTTCAGTTTCAGAGTCCACAGCAAAAAATATCATTTTTCATATCAAATTTCATTTGCTACCTCAGTAATAATTGCCGTGAGTTGTTCAGTGGCAGAATCAAGAATAAGAAAACCTGAATTAATTTGATACTATCTATTGCTATCTTTTTACACACATGTGAAGACAAATGCATAAATAGCTAGCCTAGACACATGTAGAAAATTGTGCTCTAAGAAATACTTACAGTGAGCCATAAAACAGACATTTTGAAGGATAGGTAGAGACAGAGAATTAGTGAGAGTGAATACAAGGGTCCAGTCCTCCAGGGGAGTCTAGTGTATGTGTGTATCTGCTATACCATTACTATAAAAAAGCATGGCAGACATACATATACCATTTTATAGTAATGGGAATCTAGAAAAAAACAATCTTGAGACTGAGGCATATGAACCAGCATGTGAAAACTGAGAAGAAAATTTTAAAAAAAAGTGGGAGGTTAGTAGCAGGGAGAAACAAAGGTAAATGTGAATCCCACATTAGATTTAACTGTATCATTTGATTTATGAATGGAAGTCATTGATCTCCCAGGGTGAGTGCAATAGACATTTAATTACATGGAAGACAGAGAGAAGACTTACTTAAAAGTTAACAACTATAATAAGTAGAGGAGATAGGATTGGATTTTTTTTTTTAATGGAGACAAGTTTATTTCATCTATGACTATGGGCAACAATGTAGAATATGTCTACATAGATGTTGGCTTAGAGCATTTTACAGAGCCTATACATAGCCTGTCTGTACAATTTGTTACCCTTGGAGTAAAATGATATGATCAGGTCACTGACAATTTCATCTCGTTGATGGTAGGGGATTTGGTATTGGTGGAAGAGAAAGATGTGAGACTAGGTAAGTGGCATGTTAATGAGTATAAAGATATACAGTGTTTTAATAAAATACCACAGAATAGATAGTGTCAAGAGCAGAAATGTATTGCTTCACAGATTGAGTCAAGAATTTCAAAACCAAAGTTCTAATCTGGGTCAGTTCTGAGAACATGAAGCTGATGGTCTGGATGATATGCATATGACTGCCTTCTTCTTGTTTGTTCATCCAGGAGATTCTCTGTGCTGAAATTAATTGCATATTTAGGAGCGTATATTTGGAAGTTGGACTACTCTTCACTTTATATCACATTCTGAGATAATAATGATTATGATCTAAATTTTTTTGGAGAGTCAACTCATTCCATAATGGTTTTGCATATTGCCCTTAGTAACATCTGTCAGACATTGTCACCCATTTAAAATTTGTCCCATTTATATGTTGTTGTACAAAAGTTCAAAGTTAATGATAAAATCATAAGTCATAATATCATGACTCAGATGTAGATAAGCACATTAAAGCACTCGAGTATAAGAACTGTAGTATTAGGTGTTAGAAACCATTTATCATAAACATTGTTTAATATGCTAGAGTATTATTTCGATCAATGTAAAACCATCAGCATACCGGGGATAATGGAAAAGTGGGTTTCAGATGACTTCAAATCACTGTTGATGAGGTTCTAAATTGTCATGGTGATTATCTGTGGTCTTATTTTAAGTTACAAGGATGGAAAAATAATTATACTTTGTTTGTCATTATTCGTAGACGTCATTCTCATCCATAACTCTATTAATAAGGTACCATATTATTTTGACTTCTCACGCTTATGACAAAATGTGGATGTACTGAACTTGGGTTGCCAGTATTTTTATTTTTACAACAAATACAATTATTTTTTCCACTTTTATGATACATTTCCTACAAGAAAAGATAATTTGCTAGAAAGAAAAATTTCTTGTTTGGTTTATTCTTTTCAGTCACATGGGGAAAACGGTTTGTTAAGACGAGTCTCACATGTATTTATGGGACATTGGCCTGATGATGATATGCTGTGTTGCAGTATTACTTATAAACACAAGTATTAGAAAACTTTGTTGAGAATATTTAATCTACGTCTTAAAACTATTTCAACTCTCGAGTTTCCCTACCTGTTGTTTTACAACCTTTAATTGAACACATCAAAACAATAAGCTCTCACCCATAACCAACCAAACTGTTCATACTTTTTAATAAAACTTGCTTTAGGACAAATATTATGTATATTGGAAATGGATGGAAATATAAGCTCCATAACCATTAGATACTGATGAATTGCCTCAGAGTAATTAATTGCTTTCTTATCTCGGAGGCTAATGCCATAGGGATATTGGCAAATAAATAGTTGCCAGATTTCAAATACACTATATATATATGTATATAAATGTACACACACATATGTGTGTATGTCATATATTGGTTATTGCATATTTGGAGAAAGATGATTATGTGAAAATATGAGATAGAAATGCAACAATTGTCCCTTTGTTGACTGTTCCATGTTTCTCCTCACTATGACCAAATACCTGGTTTATGGGTTGATTTTGGCTAACAACTTGATGGGTTCTGGATTCAACTAAGAGACATGTCTTTGGGTTAGTCTATAAATATTTCCTTTTACGATTCATTGGAGGGAGGAGTCTCTCCCATTCAGCCCACAGTCAGTCTACGTGTAAGTAAATCAGAGGGACTGTTGCCTTTGTCTGTCTTCCTGTCTTTGCTGGTCAGGACATCTGTCTTCTTGTGGCTGTTGTTGTCTCCTTTACTAACAAAGGAACCTAGCTTTTCTACCTTCCAGTGTCAGCCTTGGTGCAAAGGCTTTCCAGAATTCCTCAAGGACTTTTGTGCAGAATTAGGACTTCCAAGGCATCCATTTTTTGGAAACTGAGCAGCTTTTTCTTTATACATTCCCTCAAGGGTTCCCCGGGCTTCCCAAGGCTTCCTTAGCTCTCCAAAGAAGTACCCATCCCATATTTTATAGACCAAAATGATTTAAATTATTCCCACCTCTCCCCTCCTCTCTCATTTTCTTCTAAAGAATTCTGAGTAATATAGATTGTTGTACCAGAGAAGCAAAATTGAAAGAATGGATTTACCTAGCTGGTTTACAGGTATCTGGGACTAGTTCTACATCTTTATAAAACTCACAGGTAATAAAGACTTCTCAGGTAGCGTGGGGGATGTTGAATATTGAAGGCCTATAGAGCCAACTATTTAAAGAAATATATAAGATAAATGCATTTGATACTCCTGGTTTCCGACAGTTTAAAGCAGCTCTCTTGATAGAGTCACCCCAACGACAAAAAAAAAAAATAGTAACTGAATAAGTAACATTTTGAACATTTGTGAAAAGCAAGCCACAATGACTCTGGCTGGCTCTTTTATGTAATTCTGGGTAAAGGAAAGAAAAGAATAAGGTCAGAAATAACAATTCCAGTCCTAGTTAACTATAAATATTCTATAGTTTTCTAAATAAGCCCTGGAAGAGGATCTTTTCCCCTACAGACCTAAAGCTTAAGTTATAAAAATAAAACTCAAGATCTTGTCATACAATTACCTGGCTTACAAGACAGATTTTAGTGTCAGGCTCAAAGAGTGCTAGCAATCAAAATCAAGGTACTGATCACATAAGAGTCGAATCCTGTATCTTAGATAGGATGTGTGTTAGGGAATACTGAGGCTATTGAATTTATACATTTTTTTTATATTCTTATATTGTCAAAGAAAGTAATCTCTCTAACCTTGGTAGTGAAAATATCTCTACTGTCTCCAGTATTACCCTATTTAGGGAGATGAATATACACCTAACATTTCTTAATTAATACAAGCAGAAATCTGGGATATATGTTTGGGCATGGATTTAAGAGTAGTGATAATGGTAAAAAGAATGTAAAACTAAATCAGATAGAGTTTCTTGATATGGAAAACCTGAGTAGATATTCTGTGTTTAGGATTTCAACTTACCTAGTTAAAATTGTGCCAACAGTTTATTTGATTGTTTGGCTGAAATACGGGTCACAATATTGCTTAATATGAATGCCTTCACTGTTGATGAAGGAATTAAAAAAAAACATGAGAATTTAGAGTGTTTAAGTGGGTTTGTCATGCAAATCTAATAACCCATTATGGGTGTCTAGAAGACACACCATTAACTCAAAGTGTAACAAACAGATTTGTGACAGGGTGGTCAGCAGAGAGCAACACTAATCCCTTGCTATTGCTTCACGTCTTGTCCTTTGATGACCAACCAGTCGTCTCTGGCAAGTTTACGCCAATGGGCCACTTTTGCCATGGGAAGGGTATGTGTATTACACACTGCAATATTTCTAACTAAAGAACTCACTTCACAGCCATACGTGTCCTGCAGTGGGAGGGCTCCTGCTTATGGAATTCCCTGGCCCTACTTTTTTCTCCAAAAGTTTAAAGCAATTGTCTTGATAGAATGGTGAAACAGCCTTTAAAGAGATATTTGTATGGGTTTCTGGGTGGCAATATCCTAGAAGGATGAGGCAGGTTTCTTCAGAAAGAAAAATCTATGAGATGCAGAGTGTTTTCTTTGTGCTAAGCAGTTGTCTGTATTAACTATTCTAGTTACTGAATTATTGAAATAATCTTGCCAAATGTAAAATTAATGTAGTTTTATTTCAGTAGCCATAATATTCTCTATTTTATTTTAAATTATTTATTAATACAATAATATTGTTCCATTCCTTACTTCTTATTATAAAATATATTTGCGATTTAGAAAATAACTTCTGAATTCATAAGCTTGCTGATTTTCTTACTTATATTTATGAATGTGGCTGTTCAAAAGTGCATTTGAATGCTCCAAAAATAATTTCCTGAAAATTTCCCAGTGTAGATATACACACATGCTGTGGGATGGTCTGTATGTCAAATGCTCTGATTGGTCAATAAATAAAACACTGATTGGCCAGTGGGCAGGCAGGAAGTATAGGTGGGAATAACAGAGAGGAGAATGGAGAGAACAGGAAGCTGAGTGAGAGAGACACTGCCAGCCGCCACCAGGACAAGCAGCATGTGAAGACGCCAGTAAGTCATGAGCCACGTGGCAAGGTATAGATTTATAGAAATGGATTAATTTAAGATATAAGAACAGTTAGCAAGAAGCCTGCCATGGCCATACAGTTTGTAAGCAATAAGTCTCTGTGTTTACTTGGTTGGGTCTGAGCGGCTGTGGGACTGGCGGGTGACAACGATTTGTCCTGACTGTGGGCCAGGCAGAAAAACTGTAGCTACACACACATTCATCCTAACAAGTACCAAAAAACATCAGGATCAGGAAAGAAATTTATAAATTCCTATATCATAAAAAATATAAAAGATTTATGAAAATACCACTTTAATTAATAAGACTGATCAAACCACACACACACATACACACACACACATTCATACACTAATACACACATACTCACACTCATACACAAACACAAAAACAAAGATTAAAAGTAAAAAGAACAATAAATTGTGTTAGATAAGAGCTAGTCAGCAAGAATGAAACTTCCCAGTCATTACCAACCTGACTTTTGCACATGAACAAATTATATGATCACTTTAGCAGTAGTGTCTTGCCATCAAGTTCTGGTGGGCAACCAAAAGCAATAATAATAGCCTGTATTGATTCATGGGTCTCCAGGACACCTCTAATCACCAAATCCAGGGAAGTAACCTGGGCAGATTTCTTTTTTCTTTTTAACAATAGGTGTTTTCCGAATAGAACATTCTATAATGCTTAAGGTAATTCCGATTTACCTATTTTACTTGAACATATATGAACATACAAACATACATGTATATACACATATATATGAGACTCATGTGTATACATCTATACATACATACACACATATGAGTCTTATAGTATAGCAAGTTTCATTTTCATTTTGGCATTTGTAAACATCATCAGCATAATAATTTCCCCATAACTTTCTCTGATTTATCCACCTATGCTTTCTCAAAGAGTGGCAAGATTGTTTTTACTCTCTAGTATAAGACATCTTACCCAGTTGTGAACGAGCTGTTTCATGGCAAGCTGTGTCCATGAATATTAAAGTGGCATTGAAGTAAGGGGATGGACAACCACTTTCTGATTGTACTCAAAGCCCACTGTATGTGTGGAAAGACATAACTGGTGTTGTAAATGGCTGGGGAACTCACAGCTCCATGAATGAAACTTATCATTTTGATAAATGAATATAGCATCAAACTGCACTCTTAATTGATTTTCCTATACTTCTTGCACTAGCACAGCACTCAGACCTCCTCAAAGATGTTTCTTTGTGCAATGGACAGCTGTTAATGCAAAAATCTCACAACTGGCCAATATGTGTCTGTGAAATGCTCATCTACAAATGGGACATTTATATCATATCCCTTTACCCCAAGGCCCAGGGACCACTACAAGAGAGGAGATGATTAGCTTGAAGGAGCTGGAGGTAAAAACAGGACTGAATTAAAACTGTGTTATGGACAGTACAAGACTAGTGTTCTCATGATCTGTACATCAGTTGTGATTGTTTGCATATGATCTGTTGATGGTCAAACAAGTCACAATGCAGCATAGATGGAGGAGGTGCTTGTGAGCACCCACCCCTAACTGGGGAGCTAGTGACATTTGAAGGCTTCTTACAAAAGTTAGATTGATCCTCTGGTGGTAGATAGACCCATTCTTCTAAGTACATGATTAAAAAATGAAACAAAACAACAACAACAAAAAAAATCACTGAGTTAAAAAATATATAGGATACCAAGTTGGAAGGGAGTGAAGGAGGAGTGATGGGTTTGGGAGGAATTAGTGAGAGGAGTGGAGGGTGACTATGACCAAAGTGCATTATATAAATATATGAGTGTATCAAAAAATTTCTAAGATTATTACATTGAAACATGTATGATGCATGCTCTCTAAATGATATTAAAAAAACATCAATGACAAAACTAAGCTGAAGCCACTCAGATTGAACTAGAATGTGAGCTCTTCTACACAACAGTGTAGTACTGCGTGTCTCAGTTAACATTTTGTCCTTCAATTGTATAATTTTAAATAATGGTCAATATGATCGAATTTATTCATTTGCTGACATCCACCTAAAAATGTATTCTTAAGCACAAAGACAAGTGTGATTCTTGTCCCTCATCAAAAAAGCCAAGAAAGGAGAGATTCCGAGATATTCTAGTTTATGTTGTGGTACATGTCTATACAGCAATACAAAAAGAGGTTTCCACTTGGTAAATGGGCATTACTAAATACATCGTGGAAGTCAAGTGTCCATTTCTGGTGGTTCTGCCTTGACATTGCTTGCTGACTGCTTAGATCTTGGAGACCATTTAGTGGATGTTTAGCCAATAGAAATAGTGTGGACCTGAAGATGCCATTGTGGCAACAACAGCAGCTGCCTGAGCACAAATTTGTCTTGTTACCCTTTCAAAGAGAACTGAAAAACTAACAGTAATAGTTCCGATTATGTGTAGTGATCAGCATATTGATCATTTGAAATATTTTGAGGGCTTCATAATTTTTCTGGCATTTATATTTGAAAGTATACTTTTTAAATTTCTTAGAAAACAGAAAAGCAAAAATTTATTTAAGGATAGGTAGAAATTATTGATTTCAAAGACGGTATCAAAACATTTTTTACCCGGTGGTACAGAATATTATTTAAGAGAATATATTCTTTAAACATTTCAGAATAATATAATAATAAACATTTCCAACTCATTCATAGAATAATTATAACAAAATATTTAAAGTAACATGGATACATTCACATTTTAAGATTAACGTGGTTTGACTATTTTCAAAATAAATATATGAGTGTAATTGTTAAATGTGTAATCAAATTTTATCATGGGATTTTTGTGAAATATTCCACATTACTAAGGTGATACATTTTATCAGCAGATTGATTAAGAAAACTCTACCTAGTACATCAAAGAAATGCAAATCTATGCTGAAAAACTCTTTAACAATATCTACTTAAAATGACTGCTTTATATTAGAAGTACAGACATACCTCCTTCCATGTCTACACTGCTTCAAAATGCATGTACATCTCTACCAAATAAAACCTGTGTTCATGGCTTTCATTGCTCCAAGCTATGGTAAACATAAGAATGAAATGGACATGTCCCCCTCTCTAATGGTTTCTATCTGCAGGCTCAAGTAATAAGAGTGGCGCTAAACCTGGTGTACTGTTTGCAAGTGATTAGATCCTAAGGGCTCCAACTTCCTCAAGTGAATCAATCCATCAATGAGTTTATGACAAAATTTTTGTGGAAGTGTAGGAAACTAGAAGGCAGATCCCATCTACAGGAAGAAGGCAGTTGTGGGCAGGCTCTGGGGAGATGGACTTTTTCAAAACTCTTTCTCTCAGCTCCCCAGCTTCCAACTAATGAGCATTTTCTCTTCATTGGCCCCTTTGCATGATATTTCTGCCATGCCTGAGGCCTTCGAACAACTGAGCCAAGTAAGGACTTAAATCTTGAAGACCTCTATAATGAGAGACAATATAAAGGCTTCCTTCTTCTCAATTGTTTTTTATTATGTATTCTGTTACTATTGTGACAATTGGCTGACACATGCTTGCCTGGGAATTTCAGTAACAACCAAACAAAAAATTACTCAGTTTCATTTTTCTTCTTGTCTATACAAAAAGACTAACTCCATGTTTTCTGTAGTAATAAGCTTATTGAAAACAATCCTTTCTGAATCCCATTCTCTAGAATCTCACTTCTTGCACCCAGGTTCCTGTTCTGCTCAAAACTTGCCATTATTTCCGTTAGTGATGAACTGTAATGTGGAAGTGAAAGATTAAAAAAAATACAGTCTTTCCTTCTAATGTTGATTTTGGTTAGGTTCAATCACAGCAACAGAGACTCTAAGAAAGTCATCTTCTGTATTTCTTCCTTCCTTTCCTTTCCTTTCTTCCTTCCTTTCTTCCTTCTTCCTTTCTTCTTTTTCTTTTGTGTTTTAGTAAAAAAATTAATCTGGTTGCAGCTAATATAAGTAAGACAAAAGAATGACATTTTTCAGTCTTAATTCTACTTTTACAAACAAAGTTACAATAGTTAACAAATTTGGAAGGTGGCCATATGCTTTGAGTTACTTAAGCAATACTCCACTAGAATACATTAAGTAACAATTACCCCAAAACATGCTTACTAGAAAACATGATACAAAGCTAGGCAGCTTTCCATACTTAAGTGTAGAACAGCAAAGGGGAAAAATAGCATCATTATCAAATAAAGTCAAGCTGTTCAACAAATCACATTTATAACAAGATTATTAAGGAAGATGGTATTACATAAGACAACAGTCTCTGCCAGCACACAAGACTTCTTTATTTTATTTTATTTTATTTTATTTTATTAAGACACTAGTTAACAATGTGTATTTAGTAAGGCAATGTCTTTAAGTATATCTTCCTTCTATCATGCAATGTTTCCTTTGCGTAGAATGCTTGAAAAACAGAGCAATGTTTTAGTCATGCTTGTAATTCAGACTGATCTCTTCTACAAAACTACTATCAGCAGACTCCACAAAGTGAGATATTCATCATGCCCTCATTTCTCAACATGTACACTTTTAAGTTCTAGGGAAAAAGTAATGTTAACCTTCTATCAAAAATTAGAGATTATTCCTCATGTCATTTCTACTCTGTGGAAATAGATTATGCACCTTATGCAAGTTAACATAACATTGTAATTTAGGAGATAATACAAATTGTCTTCAATTAGAAAGTAAAGCATAAATGTTTCTTCTTCATATGTTACTATCCTAGTATTCCTCAAACTAATGAGATCTTCATTATTTGTGTTTCTATCACCAAATGAATTCCTAATATTAACAGTACATGTTAATACAGCTCATTCTGAAGATGCCATGCAAGGATATGACAACATTTTACTGTATAATCAGATGGTTCTGAGTGATAGTATAGTAAATATTTCCTCAAGCAATTCAAATTTATGAATTTATTACAGAATTTGAGCATGTCTTTGGCATAGATTATAATCAGCATGTCTCTAATACCAAGTTATATCATTGAAGCATGTAAGTCCATAAAAGAAGGGATTATAAATTTGGAGGTTAAGTTAATGGAACTCTAATTTTGACCTATCTGCCTAGTAAAATTTTGTGAATGGTTTAATGAAGAGCCCATAGAATGGATACCGTAAGTTTATATTTATCCCCTTGTTCACTACTTAAAAATACCCCAGAAATTTAAGTACCTTTTATTTTTATGAGACAACTCTCCATTTATCTTGGCTATAAAAAGGAATCCAGTAAATGTCTCAACTAATGAGATCAGTGAGCTACACAAAAGGGACAAACACAGAAGCGTGTTGTAATAGGTTTTGCTTATTTATACAGATTTGTAGGAAATAACTTTTATTTTTAAACAATTTCAGCAAGCATATTACTGAATGATATGTATATATTGATTCATTTATATCTTGATTAATGTGATAAAAGGATGAATAAACAAAGTGAATGATCAATACACAACACGATCTCTTTCTGCAATCAGGAAATCAGTTTTATGGTTCTTGAGTTTCTGTTAGCAGCCAGGCATGTATTTAGTTATGTATAACATTAGAGGTTCAAGTCATTATTCTATAATTGTCTGGAGATTGAAAATGGACTGAATGGTTACTATTCAGAAATTATCTGTTATAACTAAGTCATTCTTTTTACATCAAAAATATTCTCTGTTACCTCACTTGTCTCTTTTCTACAATCAGCTCCAGAAAGGTAATGGGATAATATGCACAATCTTCTAAGCACAATCAACCACCTTTAAAACAAGAGGAACCAAAATGGAGCTTTAATAAACTCATTGTTTCACAAGAAATAATCCTAAGCAAACATCATTTTTATTATTGGATTATTCAGTTTAGCACGAGCTCCATTCCATCTTATTTTTTTTTCTTCTTTCCATGCTCTCGTCCATATCATTTATTTTAATTATCCCTTTTACTTTTGAGATTTTAATGTTATTATATCATTTCCCCATTTCCTTTTCCTTCTATATAGCTTCTCCCTTAGTCTTTTTCAAACCCATGACCTCTTTTTATGCGCATTGTTGTTGCATGCATCTCTAAAACAAGGCCCACACCCGGGGCTTAGGGAACATCCTGGAAGAGGACAGGGCAGTATTATAAGAGTAAGATGACAAGGGAGTTTGTTGCTAAACTGTCTGGAGCTACACTCTCTCTGTTTTTCATATTCATCCCCTTGCACTCCATCTTCCTCTTCTCCCCCTTTTCCTACTCTTTTTACTCTTCTTAATTTACTTCCACTTCTCTCTTCCCTTTTCTTTCTTTATTTTACTTTATTTTTTAAACCTTACATTCTGTTCTGCATAGTAGGACCATGAGGACAGATACTTCTTTATTTTTGTATACAGGTGTCTGTTAAAGAAGTGAAGAGAGAAATATAAACTGAACTATAATCTCATTGAGGGTGATTGATAAATGTCTGTAACTTCAAAAACATACCTCAGCATAGTATATGCGGAAAAATAATCTGAGCAAATTTCTCTAATTTATAAATGTAAGATTTTTTTTAAAAAAGTGCTTATTACATCCAAGTGATGTCTCTGAAAGTAGACATTTAATGTAAACAGCTAGCAATTGCAAATTTATTGCTTTAAAGTATCTTTATTACTTTTTTTAGTAGTGGCAAATATTTACCTTTAAATTTCCATCATATATTCTAGGTTTCCCATTCTTCCATATGAAGTTGAATATTGTTCTTTCAAGGTCTGTGAAAAATTTTTTGGGTTTTTGAGTGGGATTGTATTGAATTTGTAGATTGCTTTTGGTAAAATAGCCATTTTTATTATGTTGGTTCTACATATCCATGAGCATGGGAAATTGTTCCAATTTCTAATTTCTTCTTCAATTTCTTTCTTCAAAGACTTAAAGTTCTTGTCACACAGGTTTCACATGATTGTTTAGAGTTACCCCACGGTATTTTGTATTTTTTTGTGGCTATTGTAAAGGGTGATGTTTTTCTGATTTCAGTCTCGGCCCACTCATCATTTGGGTATAGGAGCGCTACTGATTTTCTTTTAGTTAATCATGTATCCTGCCACATTACTGAAGGTGTTTATCAATACCAGGAGTTCCCTGGTAGAATTTTTGGGGTCACTTATGTATAATATCATATCGTCTGCAAATAGAAAAAGTTTAACTTCTTCCCTTCCAATTTGTATCCCCTTAATATCTAAAACAATCCTTTACAATAAAGCAACTTCTGGAGGTATCACCATCCCTCACTTCAAGCTCTAATATAGAGCTATAGTAATAAAAACAGCTTGGTATTGACACAAAACCTGAAATGTGGAGCAATGGATTCAGATTGTAGATCCTGACATCAATCTGCATAACTATGAACACCTGATTTTTAACAAAGAAGCCATAACTATACAATGGAAAAAAAGAAAGCATCTTCAACAAATGGTGCTGGCATAACCAGATGCCAACATATAAAAGATGGCAAATAGATCCATATCTGTAGTCATGCACAAAATTCAAGTCCAAATGGATCAAAGAATAATGCTGCTATGAGCATAGTTGAGCCAATGTCCTTGTGGTATGACTGAGCATGCCTTGAGTATATGCCCAAGAGTGTTATTATTGGGTCTTGAGGTAGATTGATTCCTAATTTTATGAGAAGTCGCCATACCAATTTCCAAAGTGGCTCTACAAGTCTGTACTCCCACCAACAGTGGAGGAGTGTTCCCCTTGCTCTGCATCCTCTCCAACATAAGCCATCATCAGTTTATTTTATTTTATTTTTTTATTTTTATTTTTTATTTTAGTCATTCTGATAGGTGTAAGATGTCAGAGTCATTTAGATTTGCATTTCTTGATGACTAAGGATGTTGAGTAATTCCTTAAATGTCTTTTGGCCATCTGAGATTCTTCTGTTGAGAATTCTGTTTAGATCTGTAGCCCAGTTTTTAATTGGATTGTTTGGTATTTTGCTGTCTAGTTTCTTGAAATCTTTATATATTTTTGGAGATCAGCCCTCTGTCAGATGTGGAGTTGGTGACGATCTTTTCTCATTCTGTACGATCTCATTCTGTCTTATTTACTGTGTCCTTTGCCTAACAGAGCTTCTCAGTTTCAGGAGGTCCCATTTATTAATTATTGCTTTCAGTGTCTGTGCTAATGGTGTTATATTTAGGAAGTGGTCTTCTGCACCTGTGCTCAAGATTACTTTCCACTTTCTTTTCTATAAGGTTCAATGTACTCGATTTATGTTCAGGTCTCTGATTCACTTAGACTTGAATTTTGTACATGACTATAGATATGGATCTATTTGCAATCTTTTACATGTTGGCATCCAGGTATGCCAGCATCATTTGTTGAAGATGCTTTCTTTTTTTCCATTGTATAGTTTTGGCTTTTTTGTCAAAAATCAGGCAATACATTCTCTTAAATATGCTTTCTAATCCTATTAATTCCCCTTCCATTCTATACTTCCATTTCAAATGTTCATGTCATTGTTATTATTAGTTACTACTACTATTACTACTACTACTCCTTCTGTTGCTTTTGTTATTGTTATTAGCACTAATACTTCTGTTTTTGAGATTCAGTGGGTTAAACCATGATCCCCTGTGTGACTTTGAGTTTAGAACTAACCAGTAGGATCTGGTAGGCAATATATTAGGTACATAACTGAGTGAGAAGACTGTCCCTTCTCTAAGACCCACAGGCAGCCATATGTCTATGGTACCCTCCTCAAGCCATAACTTCAAATGGATCTGTCCAAAATTGTGTCGGTCCAATTCTGGGAAACACAGCTGCTGTGTGACCATGACTGCATTGGTTGTGCCAACCTTGATGTCAGCATTTATCAAGATGTTTTATATTTTCTGTTTTCCACAGTGATCCCTAAGCTTAAAAAGTTATTCAACTCTTTACCTTGATATTGGTGTGAATATCAATACAATAAAACTTATTCTTTACATTCATTTCAATTTACCCATCAAAATCATGAATTCCATGTTAATAGAAAACACAGGAGAAGAAACAACGATAACCATAGAACACCCAAATAATTAGCCTGCTATGTCAATGCTAAATGATGTACACTTTTTAAAATAATTATTATTTTCTCTTATGTCACATTCTGACTTCAGGTTCCACTCCTTCTACACCTTACATTTCCCCCCACATCCCCTGTCTCCCAGATCCACTCTTCCTCTGTTTTCCTTCAGAAAAGAGCAGGCATCCTAGGGATATCTTCAGAATATGGCATAACAAATTACAAAAGGATTAGGAATACACCCTCATATCATGCTAGACAAGGCAACCCAGTAACATATAAAAGGTCCTAAGAGCAGGCAAAAGAGTCAGAGAAAGCCCCTACTCCCAGTGTTAGGAGTCCCAAAAGAACACCAAGCTATACAACCATAACATTTATACAGAGGACCCAGTACAGACCCATGTAAGCTCAATGATTATCTCTTCAGTCTCTGTGAGTTTCTATGAGACCTACTCAGTTGATTTTGTGGGCTGTGTTCTTGTGGTATCCTCTGGCTCCTACAATCCTCCCTCCCCTTTTCCAGTGTGGTGCTCCAAGTTTCACCAAATATTTGTCTGTGGGTCTCTGACCATGCCCCAATCAGTTGACAGATGAAGACTCTTTGATAAAGATTGGGCTAGGCACCTATCTATGAGTATATCAGAATATCATTAGGAAGCAATTCATTAAATTATTTTGGTCAGTCGTGTTTGATCCTATCCTAGGTCCCTGGGCTATGCAGCCAGTTCCTGACCATCCAGACAATGTAGGGAATTGACTCTCTCTTGTGGTATGGGCCACAAGTTGTACCAGTCATTGGTTGGCCATTTCCACCATTACCCCCAGACATCTTGCAGGCAGGACAAATGTTAGGTTGCAATGTTTGTTGTCCCAGTCCCAACACTGAAAGCCTTGCTGGGTTCTAGAATAAGACTGATTCAGGCTGTGTATCCTCCATTACTTCTTTGGTAGAATCACCCTTGTAGATTCTGGGGAGTTACCACTGACTATGTTTCCACATCCTCTCTCCCAATTCCAGCAGCCTTTTTTCCTCTCTCTCTGTCTCTCTCTGTATGTGTACTCTCTCCCTCTAACTGTCTGCCCTCAGTTGAGCCTTAAAATCTATTCCATTCCCCCTTCCCAGGCAGATCCATTTACCATTACACTTTGAGTCCTCCTGTTTGCTTAGCCTCTGACTGTGGCATGATTATTTTTAACATCTCATATCCATACCATGTTTGTCTTTCTGGGGCTGGGTTATATTGCTCACATGATTTTTTTGCCTAATTCTATCTACTTGCCTGTAAATTTCATGTCATTTTTTAGTATCTGAATAATACTCCACTGTGTAAATGTACTACATTTTCTTTATCCATTCTTCAGTTGATGGCCCTTTAGGTTGTTTGTAGTTTCTGGCTATTATGAATAAAGCTGCTGTGAATGTAGTTGAGTAAGTGTTCTTGTGGTAAGATGGGACATCTTTTGAGTACATGCCCAAGAGTGATTGTTGTTCAAATTTCTAAAGGTCTTACAATATAAAAACCCAGTGCCAGATATTGGGGTAAATACTGAAAGATCAGAGAGATAGAGGAAAAAGCCACTGTCATGTCTTACTTCTATCACTCCTCAGCCTGAAAAGTCTCCAGTTCCTGTCTCCTCATGCCTTATATACTTTTATACACACAGCCATCACTTCCTGGGATTAAAGGCATGTGTGCTTCCCAAGCAAAGGCATGAGATCTCAAGTGCTAGGACTAAAGATATGTGCCACCACTGACTGACTCTGTTTCTCTCCTAGACTGAGTCAATCTCATGTAGTCCAGGGTGGCTTTGAACTCACAGAGATACAGATGTATCTCTGCCTAGTGAGAGCTAGGATTAAAGGTGTGTGGCACCATTGCCTGGCCTCTCTATTTAATCTAGTGGGTTGTTTTGTTCTCTGATCTTCAGGCAAATTTTATTAGGGCACACAATATATCACCACAACTGATAAATGGTAGGCTAGATCAACTGCAAATTTTCTGAGGAAATACCACATTGATTTCCAAAGTGGCTGTACAAGTTTGAGTTCCTACTAGCAATAAGGTGCCACTTGTGTTTTTGATCCTAAGATCATCTGACAGGTAGAACATGTAATATCAAAGTAGTTTTGATTTGTGTTTCCTTCATGCCTATGGATGTTGCAGATTTCTTTAGGTGTTCCTCAGCCATTTGAGATCTTCTATTAAGAATTCTCTATTTAGAGCTGTAATCCACTTATTAATTGGATCATTTGTTTGTTGATGTCTTGCTTCTTGAGTTATTTATATATTTTGGAGATGAGCCCTCTGTTGGTTGTGGAGAATCTTTTCCCATTTTTTTGGCTGCTTTTGTATCCTATAGGCTGTGTCCTTTGCCTTACAGAAGATTTTTCAGCTTGATGAAATACCAATTGATCAATTGTTGATCTTCATGCTTGTGATATTGTTGTTCAGTTCAGGAATGTTGCTGGAGCTTCTCTCCAGCTCCCAAGTCCCGCCAGTCTCTGAGTCCACTTATAAAATAAACACACAGACGCTTACATTATTTAAACTGCTTGGCCATTAGCTCAGGCCTATCATTGTCTAGCTCTTACTCTTATATTTAGCCCATTTCTATTAATCTCTACTTTGCCACATGGATCGTGGCTTACCGGTACTTTACATCTTCCTTCTCTTCCTGCGGCTCCAGCCAGTCTCTCCTCCACCTTCCTGTTCCCTCAATTCTCCTCTCTGTTAGTCCCGCCTATACTTCCTGTCTGGCTACCGGCCAATCAGCGCTTTATTGATACAGAGTGATATCCACAGCACAGGAAGTTGTCTCCTATGCCAATACTTCCAAGGCTATTGCCTACTTTTTCTTCTTTCAAGTATAGTGTATCTGCTTGTTGAGCTTTTTGAGCCACTTGGACTTAAGTTTTCTGCAGGGTGATACATATGGATCTATTTACATTCTACTACATGGTGACATAATGTTAAAACAGTACCTTTTGATGGAGATGCCTTCTGTTTTACATTGTGTATTTCTAGAGTCTTTATCAAAAATCAGATGTATATAGGTGTGTAGATTTATGTCTGGGTCTGCAACTTAATTCCATTGATCAACCCTTCTATTTTTATGTGAATACAGTATGGCTTTCTTTCTTTCTTTTTTTTCCATTTTCTTTTTCTTTTTTTATTTTATTTTATTTTACAATACCATTCAGTTCTACATATCAGCCATGCATTCCCTTGTTCTCCCCCCTCCCGCCCCCCTCCCCTTCCCCCCAGCTCACCCCCCATTCTTACCTCCTCCAGGGCACCCCCCCCCAGGACTGAGATCAACCTGGTAGACTCAGTCCAGGCAGAGCCAGTCCCCTCCTCCCAGGCCAAGCCAAGCAACCCTGCATAAGCCCCAGGTTTCAAACAGCCAACTCATGCAATGAGCACAGGACCCGGTCCCACTGCCTGGATGCCTCCCAAACAGATCAATCCAATCAACTGTCTCACCCATTCAGAGGGCCTGATCCAGTTGGGGGCCCCTCAGCCATTGGTTCATAGTTCATGTGTTTCCATTCGTTTGGCTATTTGTCCCTGTGCTTTATCCAACCTTGGTCTCAGCAATTCTTGCTCATATAGACCCTCCTCTTTCTCGCTAATTGGACTCCCAGAGCTCCACCCGGGGCCATCTGTGAATCTCTACTTCCAGATTCCTCAGTCATTGGATGGGGTTTCTAGCACGACACTTAGGGTGTTTGGCCATCCCATCACCAGAGTGGGTCAGGTTGGGCTGTCTCTGGACCATTGCCAGCAGTCTATTGTGGAGGTATCCTTGTGGATTTCTGTGGGACTCTCTAGCACTTTGCTTCTTCCTATTCTCATATGGTCTTCATTTATCATGGTCTCCTATTCCTTGTTCTCCCTCTCTGTTCTTGATCCAGCACAGTATGGCTTTTTTATTACTGCATCTCTGTAGTACACCTTGAAATCAGAGATGATGACACCTCTGGAGTTCTTTTATTTTATAGGATTGCTTTAGGTATTGTAGGTTTTTCTTTTTTCTTTTTTTCATATGAAATTGGGTATTGTTCTTTCAAGGTCTGTAAAGAATATTGTTGAAATTTTGTTGAATCTTTAGATTGCTTTTGGTAAGGTGGCCACTTTTACTATGTGAATCCTACTGGAAAATCCATGAGCTTGGGAGATCCTTCTGTCTTCTGATATCTTCTTTACTGTTTTTCTTTAAGACTTGAAGTTTTTGTCATATAATTTTTCACTTCCTTGGTTAAAGTTACCCCAAGATGTTTTACTATTATCTGTGGTTATTTGAAGTGTGTTGTTTCCCTGGTTTCTTCTCAACCCATACCTAAATATAATAAAGACAATTTACAGCAAGCCTATGGCCAATATCAAGTTAAATGGATAGAAACTCAAAGCAATCTCACTATAATCAGGAACAGGACAAGGCTGTTCATTCTTTCCATAGCTCTTCAATGTAGTTCTCGCATTTCTAGCTAAAGCAATTAAAAAAAACTGAAGGAGATCTAAGGGGATATAAATTGGAAAGGAAGAAGTCAAAAATATCATTATTTGCAGAAGATATACATAAGTGACCCCAAAAAGTCTACCAAGGAACTCCTACAGTTGATAAACACTTTTTCCAAAGTGGCTGGATAAAGACCAACTCAAAAAAAGTGTAGTGTTCAAATATACAAATGATAAACAGGTTAAATGACATATTCTAAAATCTTTTCTGTAGGCAGACTTTTCTTTCCTGCCTGCTAGTTCTCAATCTATATGGAGATCAATATTAATTATAAACGATAGGCTGATAGCTCAGGCTTATTACTAACTAGCTCTTACAACTTAAATTAACCTGCTTCTGTTAGTCTACACATTTCTATGTGGCTTGTATCTTTACTTGTTCCCCAACATGTCTTGCTCCCCCTGAGTCTCCTGGCAACTCCTCAGATTCTGCAGATTCTGTACTTGTCAGCTTCCTCCTGGTCTGGCTTTCCCACCCAGGCTCTTCCTGCCCTGCTGTAGGCCAGTCAGCTCTTCATTAACCAATGAGAGTAATATGTACTTACAGTGTGCAAAGAATGTTCAAGGTGCTTTCCAAGATTCATCACTAAGGAGAGCTTTAAATGGCACTTTATCTTCCATTGCTTCCATTATACAATGACGAGATGTAAAAATGATTATCACTTACTCCAGGGTAGGAACTATTCAGTCAATACAGTAGACAAAAACAGTAACTTTTATAGTAGTATTAAAAATCATAATTACACATTAACCCATTCTATATATCATTAATAACAAATAGCATATGATTTAATAAGATTATATCATTTGAATGTTAAACTTCCTTTTTCATGTATTTTTAATTTTTTATTAAGAAAATTTTTTATTCACCGTACACACCAATCAAAGATCCCCTGCTTCTTTTCTCCTGCCCCTCAAGCCTCCCCCTCCCAACCCATCCCCCATTCCCTCCTACAAGAAGGTAAGGCCTCCCATGGGGAAGTACATTTAGTAGAGGCAGGTTCAGGTCCCTTGCTCTGCTTCAAGGCTGTGCAAGGTATCCCATCATAGGTACTAGGCTCCAAAAAGGCTTTTCATGCACCAGGGATGAATTCTGATCCTACTGCCAGGGGGCCACTTAAGCACATCAAGCTACACAACTGTCTTGCTATGCAGAGGGCCTAGTCCAGTGCCATGCAGGCTCCACAGCTGTTGATCTAAATTTCATGAGTTCCCACTAGTTTTGTTTGGTTGTCTCTGTAGATTTCTCCATCATGATCTTGATGTCCTTGCTCATAGAATCTATCTTCTCTCTCTTCAACTGGACTCCTGAAGCTTGGCCTGGTGTTGGGCTGTGGATCTCTGCATCTGCTTCCATAGGTTACTAGATGCAGGCTCTATGATGACAGAGTATTCACTGATCTGATTACTGGGGTAAGCCAATTCAAATGCCTCTCCACTCTTGCTAGTAGCCTAAGCTCTAGGGTCATCCATGGGGGTTCCTGGAAACTTCCCTAGCACCTAGTTTCTTCCTGTCTCCATGATGCTAAAATTTCTGTGTCTTTGAAATTTGAGCAATCAAATTTAAAATACTGGGACGCTTATTAGAAAATTAGAAACATTTTATATAATTTAGATGTGAATTTTTTTAAAAACATGCAATATACAAATTGGTTTAAAAACATGTAGTAATCATGATTTGCTATATAATGTAAGAAAATAAAAATTTAGAAGGCAATATGTCATTTAAAATTTTAGCTTTAGACTATTTTCACAATTTTAACATATTTACTTATTTGTCTTTTATAATCTAATATTTAATAATAATTTAATAATATTTTATATTATTTATTATTTAATAATATTATGTATTAATAACAATATTTAATAATAATAATGTCTAATATTTAACTTTTATTTCATCTTGTATTATGAAATTTATATCATGAACATATTCCAAATACAGAAGCATAGTTTATATTCACAAGAAATGTGTATTTTAATGCTTATAAATTATTGATGATTTCAGAGTAGAAGTTATTTGATATGTCATTAAAGTAGAAATAAAGTACTAATTAGATAAAAATGTTACCTAGAAGGAAAATTTTAGTTTTCTTGATTATGAAAATGCAAAAATTAATATTTCCCTAAGTTTCAAAAATATAAATTAGATGAAAATGAACAAAATCATGAATAAATAATTTAATCAAATTTTAGGTCACAAAAATACTGAGGAGTTTCTGCTGCCTGGTGAATGATCTCTTTAGAATGACAATTTTACTTCAATTTAACTTTTTTAAATTTGTATTTTCGTGAATTAGATAGCAATCAAAATATTTCACCAATTAAAATACCAAAGTTTTAATTATCAGACCTTCGACCTTTGCCATGTACTGAGCAAGCAATTTTCAGTAAATTTGTCTGACAGAGTTTTGAGAAAATAAAGAAAATAACTTGGAAGCAGAAGCTTGCTATACTTTTGAGTTCAGTGAGTTAAGCCAAGGCAATTAACCTTGTTGAATTGTAGCTTCCTTATTTATGGATGATTAAAGAAAAGCTTCCCCTCAAAACACTTTACAAACTACAAAATAACATAAAATTGTACCATATAATGTAAATATTATGTTCACTGTGATAACATTTAAAGTCATTCTGCAACCAAGGGCATGACAAGTAATAATTTGAATTTTTACTTAACAAACATTCCTCAAACCTCAATATGTTCTGTATTCAAAGGTAGTCCTGAGAAGCTTTATTCTTTTATTCATTATTAGTTTTTGAAATTCACTGTGGATTTTGTATTTAAACTATATCTTTGTTACTAGACTCGTTTCAGATGCCCAATAGTTTGACAATTCAAAGCACCTTCATTTCCTCAACTTTTCTCCTGTCATTCCCCATGACAATAAATCTGGATTGCTAATTCAAATAGATTAAGAAGCACCTAGGTTAATAAAGCATATTTGGGGGATGAATAATTAAGATTCAAATATGCCATGAATCTGGATGACTCTATACCATAGGCTGGGAATCCAGATAAAATAACAGGGTTTGGGAGTACTGTGATGTGAGCTGCTCCATCATATCCTCTCTGTCTTGATGCTCAGAACTTGTGAGTCAGAATAAATCTTTCCTCTCTTAAGATAAAAAAAGAAAAGGAATAAAGGAGGAAGAAAGATTCAGTTAGAAGCTACTATGTTAGCGTAGGCATTATTACTTGAAATTTACCTTATGTTATTTGATTAACATTATAACCCACTTACACTAAAGTATGACATTATGTTGTATTGTCAGATATAATACAGAATAGGACTTGAACATGTCATTAAAAATTAACAGTATCATGAAAAAGTTTTAGGATGAGTAAGAGATGAATATGATCAAACATATTTTATGGATGTATGAAATTCTCAAACAACTAGTAAAATTATTATAATAAAAGTGAAAAGTACTAACAAAAGTAAATATCACCTGATGAACATTTAACTTAAGGTACATTTTTTTTTCTGTTTTACGGTCAGTAAACAAAACAAGTCAATCATGACACTTAGGAACATTGTCAACCTCATGTAGTAGAAAACACACAAATAGATTCTTTCCTAAAGATGAAGTTCTCTAAAACATCTATTAAATTTGAATGCTTATATTGTAAGCTACATGAATAGGTTGTAAGAAATGGTTTTAGTCAAACAGTGAAATGATGAACATGGTATTTATACAAAGATTATTAAGAGAACTTTCTTTTTGTTCTACAAATTGTATTGCAATAGAAAATACATAATTACTTCTTCATCCTTGAATATAGAGCATGTGAAACTACTTGCAGATCTGTCAAAAGCTACTTATCCTATGAACAATGCAAATGTTTTGTTTATAAATCCACATTTCTATGACAAATTATTTCTAATAAACATTAAAGGTCTTTTACAATGTTGTTTTTCATAAATGATAAATGCATTACTAATATCCTTTGACTAAGAAAAGATACCAAGGAGACAAATCTGATGTAAAATCCTTGACTAAAGTTTTTGTAACTGTTCAAATGGATGCAGGAAAACAATAAATTCATTGGTAGTTTACAAAAAAGATACCCAGAGGATGGATGAATTATTATGATAAAATAATATATACATGACAACTGACACAATAAATACTTTTACATCAGTTTACTTCAAGGACATTACTTCTTCCCACCTGCAACCCAGCATGTGTAGGTAGAAACAATACTTTACACAAATGAATTTAAAGAAACTTTTGGTTAAGATGATGTGGCTAAAAATAGTAATATAGCACATATGTTGAATGTTAGGACAAAACACTATGTCAAGGTAAATACACAACTATTCTCATCATTTTGTGTTATGTTTACTAAATACACACTCTGTCACTTTTTCCCTTTAGTTTGCAAATGTCTACAGCTCCTTTTTCATGGTTTTTTTCGAGACAGGGTTTCTCTGTGTAGCTTTGCACCTTTCCTGGAACTCACCTTGTAGACCAGGCTGGCCTCGAACTCACAGAGATCTGCCTGCCTCTGCCTCCCGAGTGCTGGGATTAAAGGCGTGTACCACCACTGCCTGGCAGCTCCTTATTTTTTTAATGAAGAATTGCTCACTATATAATGAATTTACTTTTATTATTCTATCTCAAATTTGCAGAAGTCCCAAGCTCTTTAGATGTTATGAAATGGAATGTTTATACATGTGACTATTAGCTTCAGTTCAATTCCCTACTTCACTAAGTGATTTAGTACTTCAAGCAGTAACTGATCACAGTATTCCAAAATATATCAATCTATTAAACATGAAGGGAGGAACTAATGTGAAGTTTTCAATTTGTTTAAATATTCACTTAATGTTTAAATAATGACAATATTGAATCTTCTAAAATTGAATGAAGTAAAAATATAGGTGCCATTTTTTCTGCCTTGTTGATCATCTTAAATTTATCAGTAGCCTCTAAGATAAAATAAAATATGTTTAGAGAAAATGAAAAATATACCAATAGTATGTTATCATTTCTATGGGTAGTTTGAAGAACATGAGTTTTTGAGCTTGCAGAGTTTTAAATAGCATACAGTTTGTTATATGTAAGAAAACGTCAAATTATAAGACCAGGTTGAAGAATTAAGCCATGGCCTTAGACAAATGTCGAGAAAGAGGCAGGTGAGCTGTGAGATGTTCACCTGGAGCGAGGTCTACAGAACTCCTGATGCAAGTTTTCATAAGCAGCATGGGACAAACTGAGATAAGGAATACCATGTTAATAAAATTGTAATCTAAAAGTCCAACCTTGTTATAGGCTTGGAATTAAAAGGTCAAGGAACCTATGGATGTGTTATATGTCTGCATTCTTCTAGGAAACAATTTTTCCCTCATTTCTTCCATCTTCTTACATCTTCCATCCTTCTTTGTTTCAAGCCTTCAAATAACAAAATCTGTATCCCTGATCACATCATTTTATTGTCTTTTGGTATCTGTGAAATCTTATTTCTCTGTCTGATGAGGCAAGAAGGCTATATTTTAGGTGCATGGGATAATCAACTATACTCTTCTCATATCAAGATTCATAATGCAGTACTTACAAGAACTGTCCCATGTAACATACACAGTAACAGAGATGTCCACCCCTCTTGGGGCACACAATCTTTATTCAGAATCAAATGCCATTAGATAATTTAGTAACAAATTTGATGGGACACTGATCATGATGTTTTATGTCAATATGAGGAATTGTTTGACTATTAGGAAGACAGTTTACTGATTTTAAATAGTTACTGAATGAAATGTAGTAAACTATTTTCCATGTTTGGCAAGAATTCCTTATTTGATGGCAGTTAAATCTATAACACAAATACTCAAAGATGCTTCTGTTAGTTGAATATATTATACAATATATTGGGTGTTCTCCTAGACAAGTTCCTCTGAGCAACATTTGCCTCTGCTTTTAGGCTTGCCTTAATTAACAATGTTTTCACCATGATCCTGACAACTTGATTTATCCAAGACACAAAAACACTGATATTTGACCACTATGGCCTGGTATCAACAGGAATCTTTGAGGTATTTATACCCAAAT
The DNA here is from genome assembly GCA_902168325.1 of Peromyscus nudipes. Taxonomy (NCBI): domain Eukaryota; kingdom Metazoa; phylum Chordata; class Mammalia; order Rodentia; family Cricetidae; genus Peromyscus; species Peromyscus nudipes. The sequence goes on along the minus strand of CABHPH010156748.1, from coordinate 883 downwards.
TTCTTGATACTCTGGAATCCTTCTTAGTATTCTTTGATATTCCTAATCCAACAATACCCACTTTTCTCTTGTGTTTTTGTTACTAAGCCCCCAACTACCTTCTACTGCAAAATTCCAATGCACAGTAATCCCCTACATCTATCATGGTAGCTATGGATGAAGTCAGTACTAGTGTTTTAACAAGTGTCATGAGTAATTTATCTCTTTAACAATTTGAATCACATTCCTAAGCTTCAAATACTTATTCATTATACATTTTTTAACTCTCTTTAAAAATTTAAGAGCAGGGCCAAAGCCATCTGAGACCTTGTGAAATTAAGAACCAGAGAAGCATGGATACATGCACACAATTCTCTCTCTTAGCCTCGTGTCACAATTTTATCTGCCCCTTAGTGTTGAGTTCTTAAATTATTTAAATTAAACTTATGCAAGATGAACTGCTTTAGAATTTTTTTATTCTCCTTCCTCAGGTGTTTCTGTGGGGTTTTGTATTCTGTATTTAGAAAAATGAGATATTCACTGCTAGTTGTTTTTTGTTTTTTTTTTTAATTTTATTTCAACTTCAAAACAGAAAAAAAGTGCACAGAAACAAATTAAGTCTTAATGATGAATGTATCATCAATGAGAACCAGTTCAAAATTAGACAAAAATTTAAAATACATTTGAATAATGGAACAGAGAGGTAGAGAATCTTAAATTATTATATTGTAACTGTTAAATTGATTTGTAAGAAATATCACTTCAAATATTATAAAACACAGAAACTTATAAGCTTTAGAGAATAGTGGAAATGTTAATTACCAAAACAAAGAAGATATCTCATATGAACCATTTACTTGTTTGAGTTTACTTCTCGTGGTTAATAACTATGGAACTGTAGCCT
>CABHPH010156747.1:31187-60878 GCA_902168325.1 Peromyscus nudipes | reverse complement strand
CCTGGTTTATGCTGGGATTACGGGTGTGGGCCACACTCCTGGTTTATACACTGCTGGAGATCAAATCCTGGGCCTTTTGAGCACTAGGTAAGCACTCTGCCAAAAGAGTTACATCTCCAGCCCTAGGACAGAATTCTTTTTCTTTCTTTCTCTCTCTCTCTCTTTTTAACTTTTATTGATTCTTTGTGGGTTTCACATCATGCATTCCAATTCCACTTATCTCCTCTTCCCCTCGCATCTGCCCTCTGCCCTTGCAACCCCCATCCCCCAAACAAAAGCAAATTTAGAAGAAAAGCCAAACACCGAACAAAACAGAGAAAACAAACAGAGAAGAATCTTGTTGTGGAAGCTGTAGTGTGGCCTGTGGAGACACACGGTTTACCCTTTGGTCCATTCATCTTTACTTGCAAGTGCTCATTGCCACAAGTCATTGGGGTGTGTGTGTGTGTGTGTGTGTGTGTGTGTGTGTGTGTTAGTGCAGGGTGTATGTATGTGCATGTGTTAGTGCAGGTACCCCACAGGCATCAGATCCTCTGAAGCTGGAGTTGAGGAGGTTGTGAGCTGCCTGACTTGGGTGCTGGAAATGGAATTCAGTCCTCTGCAAGAGCAGCACATGCAGCCACTGAGCTGTGTCTCCAGCCCCTTTGCCTTGTGTTTGAAGACTGTATCTCCTTTAGTCCTGGCCTGGAGCTCACTGTAGCCCAGGCTTATCTGAATTCCTCATCTTCCTGCCTTCACCTCCTGAGTAGTGGGGTTCAAGCATAGACCACTGCACCTGGCTACTTAATTCCGATCTCTAAAATATGCTAAACATATTTTTGATGAACTTACTGTAAATTTGTAGCTTTTAAATATTGAGCCCCTGGAAGTAAATGTTTATTAGGCCAGAATAAAATTACTGGGTCAAATAGAATAACAGTATCTTTAGATTCTGAAACATATTGCCAACATAATTTACCAGGAGAGTGAAAAGATTACACTGTGTCCTGCAGGTTTGAGAACTATGATGTGTTTCCTGTGTGTCCTCTGCTCACAGCCCTTCTGGGTAGACCGGGTAGATGCTGTTGCCTGTCTTTGTCAGTGAGGGTCAATGTAGTTACCACTTGCTTTATCAGCAATGAGTGGAAGAGCTCCTGGTCCTACCCAGACCTGGCTGAGTCCAAAGCCTGGCCCATTATCTACATCATATTGTCACTCACAGATATTACAGCCTTGTCATTTATGTGTGTCTGGTGTATGTGCATGTATATACGCTAGTGTTGTGTGCATGCTGGTGCGCATGTGTGTGGACATGGTGTGTGCTGGTGTGCATGTGTGTGAACATGGTGTGTGCTGGTGTGCATGTGTGTGGACATGGTGTGTGCTGGTGTGCATGTGTGTGGACATGGTTGTGCTGGTGCGCATGTGTGTGGATATGGTGTGTGCTGGTGTGCATGTGTAGACATGGTGTGTTCTGGTGTGCATGTGTGTGGTCATGGTGTGTGCTGGTGTGCATGGGTGTGGACATGGTGTGTGCTGGTACGCATGTGTGCAGGGAAAGGCTGAGGTCAGGCATCTTCCTTGATTGCTCTCCACTTTACTTACTGAGTCCCAAGCCCTCTGGTGTGACTAGTCTGGCTCACCAGCTTGCACCAGAATCTCCTGTCTATGGCCTGAGTGCGGAGTTTACAGGAGGGCCGCCATACCTGCCTGGAGTTTATGTGGGTGCCGGGGATGTAAACTCTGGGCCCTATGCTTGTGTGGCAAGTACTTCATTGACATTGAGCTGTCTTCCTAGCCTCTGATTGTCCTGTTTAATAAAGAATAGCTCCCCTGAATAAAAATGGGAGGCCGTTCGGGAGTGACTTGCAGGTGTCCGCCTCAGCGCTGAACTTTGGTGATTCTCAGTTACTTCACCCTGGGCGTCTGTCCTTCTCCGCTACGCACCCTCCGTACTTCAGAGCCTCTGGTTCTCTTGAGCACGTACATGCCAGTGACTCACAGGTCTGTGTAGCTCCAGCCCCAGCGTTCTCACCAGACCCCGGGCTTCCTGGGGGACGTCTTCCTAAGTCCTGGACTTGCATTGACAGGCTGAGTGGGAAACCTTTTCATTCTTCAAAATTGTCTTTATGTTGCACACTTGGATGATAAGTAACAGGGAGTGTTTGGAGACACATCATTATGCCCTCGCTCTGTGGTTGCTATGGAGAAGAAGTTGCTTCTGCCCAGCCTCTGTTCCCTTGCACATGGCTTCTGTTGTTTCTGACAGTTGTTTTTCTCGTCTCTTGCTGCACTGTGACATACCTCGGTGAGGTACGTCATTCTCCACTTGGATTTATCAGCTTCTGGAAAGAGCTTTCACACCTTGATCCAGTTCTGCATAATTCTCAGCCTCCACGCCTCCCAGCGTCGCTTCTCCCAAACTTCCTGCTGGATGCCTTCATTCCCCGTGTTTCTTCATTTTTAATGTATCTCACTACTTTGTACATTTAAGTTGTGTTTGGGGTGACTTCCTTAGATTTGTCATTACTGCCTCTTCAGATGTCTTACTACTTTATTTATTTATGTGTTCGTATAGTTATTTATTTGGTGTGTGTGCATTTCCGTACCATGGCACACGTGAAAATCAGAGGACAGCTTCCTGGGGCTGTTCTCCATTCCACCATGCCTGTTCCAGACACAAACTCAGGTCATCTGGCTTGGCAACAAGTACTTTACCCACTGAACCGGCTCACAGGCCCCAGGTGTCTATTCTTCATCCATCTACTTAGGGGTCCCCTCTCTCCACATGCAATTGTTTAATAATTTGCAGGCCCTATTTCACCCATCATAAGTATACAGTTTAATGACTTTTGAATAAGTTTGTATATTCATGTGACCCTTAGTATACTGCAGTACAGTAATAAAGTATTAGACTACTTCTGTTCGAACCAAAAGTTTCATCGGATGCTTTGGGGTTAACCTTGCTTTGACACCCAGCTCCAGGTAAGCACTGATCTGTTCTCTGTAGTTTTGCCTTTTCTAAACACTTACTATAACAAAAATCTTAGGACATTGTGGGAGGCCAGCTCCCACTTTTTCCAGGGTTCCTATGAGGAGGAGCGAGGGATAAGAAGATATTAGCTAGAAAGATAGCGAAGAGGAGAAATACAGAAACACAGAACAGCTTCAAGAGGACCTGGGTCAATACCCAGCAACCCAGAAGTTTATTCAAAAGGGCTTTTTATAACAATGCCAAGGGGCAGGGCAAAAGACCTCCCCTTGCTAGATCAAAGCACACCGCATATCCAAGTGCAGACCCTTCCAAACACCTGGTAACCACACCGTGACCAAATCATCCCCTTATGCAGCCCTGCTGGGTAAAACAAGCTCAGATTCTCTGACCCTGAGTAAGTTCTCACTAGGAAACCTCTGTGGGTCTCCACAGGACATGTGACCCTTTTGTCTACTTTCACTTAATAGCGTGTTCTTTTGTAATATAGTTTATGTATGTTTTGTGTGGTTACATGGTTTCCTTTCGTTGCTGCATAGCATTCTAGCATGTGAGTACACCACAGTTTGTTTACTTTTCCTGTCCACGTGACTTCAGTTGTGCTTTCTGTCTTTGCTTTCGGTGCGGCGCTGGGGAGTGAGCCTAGGGCTTCACACGCGCAGATACGCACTCTGCCGCTGAGCTGGAGTTCTGGCTCTATTTCAGACTATTTTAAAAGACGTTTAAAAAATTTTATATATATATGCATGTATGTCTGTGACCCATGTGTGTACCTGAAATCCAAGGAGACCACAAGAGGGTATCAGATCCCCAGGAACTGGAGTTACTGCCGTGAGCTGTCCCATGGGTGGGTGCTAGGAATCAAACCCAGCTCCTCGGGAAGAGCAGCCAGTGCTTTTAACCACCAAGGCATCATTCCAGCCCCTATTTCAGATTTCTTTTTTCTTTTTCTTTTCGAGACAGGGTTTCCCTGTGTAGCTTTGTGCCTTTCCTGGATCTCACTCTGTAGACCAGGCTGGCCTCGAAACCACAGAGATCCGCCTGCCTCTGCCTCCCGAGTGCTGGGATTAAAGGCGTGCGCCACCACGGCCCAGTTCCTATTTCAGATTTTTAATTACAGGACTTACGTTTCAATTTCTGAGGATTTTTAAACTTTTCTTACATGTTTTAATTAATTTTACAAAACTCTTTATTATTTGTTTCTTGAGACAAGGTCTTATTATCTAGCCCAGACTGTCTTCAAACTGGTGATCCTTCTGCCTTAGTCTCCTCAATACTGGGATCACAGGTGTGCATCACAGGCCTGGTAGTTGACATTTATTTTATATTGTCTCTTAGGTCATTCTGTTGTTGTCCTTATCCTGAGTTCTTTGGACTCCATTCTTATTTTGTGAGAGACCTCATACATGATTGATAGTTTCCTGTGTGTTTATAGTTTTGAACTAATAAATTCATTTTCAGGGAAGTTTTTTTCTCTGTGTAGGAATGCCTTCGTGGCCAGGGTTGTTGATAGGCCCTCCAGGGAAGTTTTGTTTGCTTCTGCCAAATGCCCAAGAGATATCACTAGACCAGGCCCACTTCCTGTACTCATACTTGTGAGCACGATGGTTTTGTCTAAATTTGTACTCCAGACCTATTTAATGAGTGTGCCTGTGTTATGTATTTAATTCGGGAATTCTCTTCCTTAGACTTAAAAAACGAATGTTCCTTCTTTATTCAAGAGTTTACGTCACCTCTCTCCTCCAGGCCAGGGTTTGACAGGTTGTCGTTTCCTGCAGGGGCATCAAGGTCAGACTATTGATTACCCCTCCCCTCTTCCTTTCCTTTCTCACCTGCAGTGTTAGTGCCAAGGCTTATGCTCTCCACTCCCACTTTCTAGATCTGGCTTTGTCTTTGGCACTTGGAGAGCTGGGGCTTTGTTTTCTTTTCCTTATAAGGTCAACCATGCCTTAAAAGCTTCTTGGGTATGGACACAGAGTTCAGTTAGTAGATCACTCGCCTAGCCCCAACAAAGCCCTGAATGCAGTCACCAGAAATGAAGCGTGGGAGCAAAGCGTGGGATGTACAAGCAGGAGTCGAAAGTTCAAGGCCAGCCTGGACTACATATGATATTATCTCAAAAACCTAAATAAATATTTTGTTGTATTAATGCAGCTTGTTTGGCTAATTATTTTTATTATTTTCATTTTGTTTAATTTGGGGGCAGGGTGATTCTGGGATCAAACCCATGGCCTTGTACATGGTAGGCAGGTGCTCTACCACTGACCTACACCTTGAGCTTTGTTTATTTGAGTCAGGGTTCACTGTGTAGCTAAGATTGGCCTCAAACTTGAACACCTCCCACCTTGCTGGGGTCCCATGAGTGTGCTATTACACCTGACTAAAAAATTGGGGGATTTATTTATTTATTGGCTTTTCGAGACAGGGTTTCTCTGTGTAGTCCTGGATATCCTTGAACTTACTCTGTAGACCAGGCTGGCCTTGAACTCACAGAGATCCGCCTGCCTCTGCCTCCCAAGTGCTGGGATCAAAGGCGTGCGCCACCACCACTGCCAGATCTGGGAGGTATTTATGTCAGGAAGTTTTGTTTGCTTTTTTTTTTTTTCATCTTACTGAAATCAGAAAATTCAGATAAAATTACAAGGTTTCAGGGTTACGGAAAGGCTCAGTTGGCCTGAGTTCCATCTCCACAGGCTATGTAAAAACACTGGATGTGGTTGTGTGTATTTGTATTACCAGGAGGTGGACAGGATGATCCCTGACCTGCTGGCTTAATTGGTGAGCTTCAGGCCAGTGAGGGACTTGTCCTTTGGCCTGCACATGTGTGTCACACACATAAATGTTTTTATTTATAGGTCCAGTAAGATAGCATACTGTTAGCTGGGAAGTGGTGGCATATGCCTTTAATCCCAGCACTTAGGAGGCAGAGGCAGGTGGATCTCTGTGAGTTCCAGGACATCAAAGGCTACACAGAGAAATACCCTGTCTCAGAAAAACTATTCTAAAAAAGGATATCATACTGTAGTAATCACAGATAATGAAACAACTGTGGGAAATTGAAGTATCTCTCACAACTTCCTATTAAATAAGAAGTCTGAGCTTTCTACACTTTCTGTTTTACAAGGTTTGGGAAAGGCTTAGGTTCTCCAGCCTCTGTTGTCATGCTCTTAACGGTACTCTCTGGACCTGTGGCTTGGTTCCCTAACTGCACTAAGGCAGTCATACTGTGACTGATAGAAGTTTTCCTCAATTCTTGTTTGACTAAAGCAAATAATTCAGCTTATAAACAAGCCACGATGGAAATGCTATTCTACTGAAGCCAGGGTCTTAGGGATGACGCAGACCGTTCATTGGGGCACACATGTGTCAGTTTGGAAACTGTCTTCACTCCTCTGCTGTAGTGGGTCAAATGTTAGCTACAGCTGCAAGATATTTAACCACAGAGGGGTGTTTGGAGTCTCAGGAGCTGTAGCTACACATGCAGCTTCCTTGGTTCCCTCATACCTAACTCCCTGTGTTTTGGTCTCAGTGTCAGGGATTACTTGGGAGCTTTGTCCTAAAGAAGTCACATAATTGAGACATTAGGTATAAAGGTATTTTTTTATTGATGTTCCCATGTTAGGAACATTGCTTGTTCCTAAAATAGCTGGTATTCCCCTGCTTTTCCACTTCCAGTTATGACTAAAGCCAGTTGTCTTAATATCCCCTTTCTTCCTGTCTTAAAAAATACTGTCTGTTGCCGGGCAGTGGTGGCGCACCCCTTTAATCCCAGCACTTGGAAAGCAGAGGCAGGTGGATCTCTGAGTTTGTGGCCAGCCTGGTCTACATAATGAGTTCCAGGACAGCCAGGGCTACACAGAGAAACATTGTCTCGAAACCCTCCCCCCCCAAAAATAAAAAATGTTAGAAATTTTAGCATCTCCACTTACCAAGAAAAATCACTTGCTCAACCTAGTAGTTTTCTCATATACTATTAGAAGAATTGGAAGTAGAATCAGGCTCACCATGTGGACCTTAAGATTTATATAATTATAAATCGGCTTTTTCCTTTATTCTGGAGCCGAGGCGTCATTTCATATTTCCCGTTTCTTGCTTGCCTAGCACAGACTGCATTTCCCGGTTACAGTTGTAAGGTGGCTTCGCAGTCTTGCTGCATTGTTTCTAATGTGAGCTAGGATACGGTAAAGAAATCAACTTTGGCTGGTTTAGAGTTCGTTTTACATTTCTTTACACTCTTCAGTCTTATAGTAACAAGCATAAAGAAAGCATTTCTTTCTTTTTTTTCTTAATTTAAACTCAAAATATACATAATCTTTTGGAGGGTACAGGGTCTCATGTAGCTCAGGCTGGCCTCAGATTCGCTCTGGAGCTGAGAATGACCTTGAACTTTCTGTCCTCCTGTCTCAGTCTCCCAAGTGCTGAGATTATAGGTATGTGCCTCGATGCCCAGTTTTTCTTTCTTTCTTTTTTTTTTATTTTTTATTTTTTAGGAAAATCTGTCACCTGGTAGTGGTGGCACACACCTTTAATCCCAGCAGAGGCAGAGGTAGGCAGATCTCTGAGTTCAAGGCCAGCCTGGTCTACACAGTGAGTTCCAGAATAGCCAGTGCTACACAGAGAAACCCTGTCTCGAAATAAAAAAGAAAAAAGGAAGGAAGGAAGGAAGGAAGGAAGGAAGGAAGGAAGGAAGGAAGGAAGGAGAGAGAGACAGAGACAGAGAGAGAGAGAGACAGAGAGAGAGACAGAGAGAGAGAGAGAGAGAGAGAGAGAGAGAGAGAGACAGAAAGAGTCTCTCATGTAGCCCAGCTGTCTTCAAAGTCCGCAAACTTCTCATCTTCCCATCTCTACCTCCAGAGTGCTGAAATTACAGGTGTACACTACCGCTCCATTTTTTTGTTTTGTGTTTGTTTGTTTGTGAGACAGGGTCTCACTGTGTAGCCTGAAGCTCACATGGACCTGCCTGCCATCTTTGCCTCCCTGGTTCCAGGGGTAACAGTGTACACCACCATGCCCTCCTGGATTTACTTTGAAAGCCACATCCTGGAAACTTACCTGTTAACTGCTACACACATCATGCATGTGAAAATCAGAAGACAGCTTGGGAGTGTCAGTTCTTTTCTACCATGTGGATTCTCGAACTCCGAACCCAGATGATCAGGCTTGCAGCAAGCACCCTACCCACTGAGCCATCTGGCCAGCCCTATTTTATCTTCTTATATTTAGCCAGTGTTAGTATTTATTTTACCTGCCTGGTGCCTGCCAACATTTGTGATAATAGCCTCTGTTTATAAATCATTTTTACAGTTCCTTTGTGGTTATATTTTCACTAAGTTTTAAAGCAAAAAATGAATGAAGGCATTGAATGAAGCATGGTGGTACCTACATATAATTCCAGTGCCCAGAAGGGTGAGACCGGGGGATTGTGAGTTTGAGGCCAGTGTGGGATATAGAAAACAAACGAACAAACAAAACTTAAAACAATGGCAAAACATTGTGCCGATTACTGAAGGGGATACATGATAGTTTTGTGAAGTCCACATGCTGCAAACCAGAAAGGCTTCCTGTACGACAGTGAACACTTGAGAAGATGCTCCACGTCATATAGCCACAAGCATGATCAGAATACAGACGGACAGCTTCCAGGGTTGGGGAGGACGTGGAGAAATTGCAACCTCATGTTACAGGTAGAAAAGTAAAACAGGACAACCACTCTGGAAATAGTCTGGCGTAGAGTTAGCATGTGATGACAGTGGACTCCAGGTATTCCAAAAGAAATGGAAATGAACATCCGCGCAGAACTGTACACCAGAGTTGACAGCAGCATCTTCGTTAGTAGCCCAGAGCAGAAAGAATGAGTGCTCACCAGCTGGTGAGTGAATAGGTACGCATAGAAACAGCCATAGCATGTTAAGTGTTGACTTATGCTGCCATATGAATAAGCATTGAAAATATCATTCTAGTGAAAGAAGCCACTTTCTAAACCTCCGCTGTGTGTGGGGTTCAGTTTAGAGTAAGTGCTCAGAATAGGAAATCCGGGGAGACAGAGAATAGGTCACTGGTTGAGTTATAGTGGGCTGGGGGAAGCATTGACCGTCACTGAGTCTCGTTTTTATGTGGGTTTTGTTTTTCTAGGAAGGACAGGTAGTTTAAAAGTAGATGGTGGTGTTGTTACACAACCTGTGTTGTTCTTGGTTTTTTTCTCTTTACTCTTTGCTCTTTGGGGGCCTGACACCAGCTCCCAAGTAAATACACAGAGTCTTATTCTTACTTATGAATGCCTGGCCTTAGCTTGGCTTATTTCTAGCCTGTTTTTTTTTTTTTTAACTTAAATTATCACGTCTACCTTTTGCCTCTGGGCTTTTATCTCTCTCTATTCTATATACCTTTCTTTACTTCTTACTCCGTGACTTGCTATGTAGCTGGGTGGCTGTTCCCTGGTGTCCCCCTTCTCTTTTTCTTGCTCCTCAATCCTCTCTTCCCAGATTTCTCCTCTGCTCGGCAGCCCTGCCTATCCCTCTCCTGACTTGCTATTGGCCGTTCAGCTCTTTACTAGACCATCAGGTGTTTGAGGCAGGCACAGTAACACAGCTTTACAGAGTTAAACAAATGTAACATAAAAGAATGCAACACATCTTTGCATCATTAAACAAATGTTCCACAGCATAAACAAATGTAACACATCTTAAAATAATATTTCACGACAAACCTGTAAATTGTTTCTTCAAATGGATGAATGTCATGGTATATTAATTATATCTCATTAAACCATTTTAAGAAAAAATACTTTTAGTGACAGCCAAGAAATAAAAGATTAATACACAGGTAGATATTTTATATCCTAGATCATTGGCCAATGTATAAACCCAATAATAGACATGGAAAAAAATAAAATTGTTCTTTGATTTTTGTTTACTGGGTGTTTTTTCCCCTTGTTTTGTTTTGAACAGGGTCTTGTGTAGCCCAGGCTGCCCCCAAACTCCCTCTGTAGCTGAGCACTGACCTCCCAATCCTCCAGCTCCAAATGATGGGATTGCAGGCATGCGCCCACACATTCAGCTCTGTTCAAATCCCCCCAGGAAGGCTGTGAACTCTCGGGCTCTGTGCTGTCTTTGGTACCTGCTGTCTCGTAGGCCAACTCTCTTTTGTCACGCCTTATCTGCACTAGCTACCTGGTGGCTTTTGAATTCGGCAACATAAATGTATTTCACTGGGCTGGAGAGATGGCTCAGAGGTTAAGAGTACTGGCTGCTCTTTCAGAGGACCTGGGTTCAATTCCTGGCACCCACATGGCAGCTCACAACTGTCAGTATCTCCAGTTCCAGGGGATCTGACACCTGCACACAGACATATGTGCAGACAAAACATGAATACACGTGACATTAAAAAAAAAAAATACATGTATTTCACTGGGAGAAGCAGGTGCGTCTCTGTGAGTTCAAGGAGAGCCAGAGCTACACAATCAATCAGAAGACCCTCTCTCAATAAATAAATAAGTAAATGAATGAATGAATGAATGAATGAATGAATAAATAAATGTGTTTCACTCAACCTGAGCTCCAGGGGCACCTATGGAAATACTGCCGTGGACCCCTAACTGACAGTGTACCTGGTGGGCGGGACTTGAGCAGTGGGGACGAAAGAGCAGCCCGGGATCTGGAGCTTTTTCTCTGGGTAGAAAATATAGACCAGGAGGATAATCTTTGGGGATTTTATGGCATATTCAAAGGGTGTCATGAACTGTCCCAGGCACACCTTTTCCCAGTCTGTAGTTTTAAGGAATTTCCACCCGCCGTGAACACCACAATATCAGAATAGGAAGGGACTTTGTAAGTTATCTAGTCTCTCTTTTTTTTTTCCCAGAGACATGTTTCGATGTCTGTGTTTGTTATTACTGCTGAGGTGAATACGATGTGCTACTAAGCACAGCACTGAAGCGATGGTTGATAGTGAAATGGAAAATGTTTTCTAAGCTCATTATTAGTGACACTTTTTCTTTCTTTTCTTTTCTTTTGTTTTTCTTTTCTTTTCTTTTCTTTTTTTTTTTTTTTGAGACATGCTGACCTGAAACTCATTGTACAGCCCCAGGCTGGCCTCACACTCCTACTTATCCTCCTGATATATCAGATGTGACCTCTTAGAAAAACTCAGGGTTAGCAATTTAATGACTTGTCTTGTTTCCTTTGGTTTATCTAGCTGTATATGGACAGAAAGAAAAAATAATAATAATCATATTAAGTTTCAAACCTGGGACAAACAGCTGAGGTGCCTATTTATCCTGTCAAGGTGGACCTGGCCTCCAGGTTCTCCCAGCATCCCTCAGCCCTCAGTCTCTGGCTGTTACAGAGTGTGTTACCCGGAACTCTCCAGCCCAGGGGCTGGGCTGCCCTCCCCCAGGCTCTTCCCTCTGTAATCCAGACATTTCGTCACCCCTTGTGCCTTTTGCCTCCTGGTCTTTTGGCCTCCCCGCTGCTGCACCTGATTCTCTCTCTCCTCTCTGCCTTTCCCTCCCCTCTTTCCTCACATGGCTCAGAGTCATGACCACTCTGGACTCTCCCAGACGTCCCTGCCTCTACCTATACTCTCCCACTTATCTATAATACACTTTCTCCTCCACCATACCTAGGGGGAGTCATGTCCTTTCCTTTCCTTTCTGTTTCTTTTTTTCATTCAATATTGAATAGACTCTTTTCATTCTCCTTGATATTTTTACTTTCATTTATAAAAATTAATATTCCTACTCCAACCAATATTGAGTTGGTTTTGTTACCAACTGTAGGTTTTACTTTTGATTGTTCTATTATTGTTGTGTATGGGTGGCTTTGCCTGCATCTATGTCTCTGTGTGCTGTACCCATGGAAGCCAGAAGAGGGCGTTGGATCCCCTGGAATAGGAGTGACAGGTGGTTGTGAGTCCTTCTGTGGGTGCTGGGAATTGAATCTGGGTCCTCTGCAAGAGCAGCCACTGCTCTTAACCACTGAGTCATCTCTTCAGTCTTCTGTGATCCATTTTAAAATAATTTTGTATGCAATGTGAAATAGAGAGTAAGGACAATTTGTTTTCCACTTTTTGCCTTACTAAATTTATTTTGAGATGAGAAAGGGATAAAAGAGGATAAGGGAAGAAGAATATGATTAAAGTACATTATAGGTGTGTGTGTGTGTGTGTGTGTGTGTGTGTGTGTGTGTGTGTGTGAAACTGTGAAAGAATAATCCCATCTAAAATTATTTGGACTTTTATTCCTTTTTATTTTATTTCCTTCTATATTAAACATGCTCTTCTATTATTTCTTGGCCTTTTGGCTAATACCAAGCATAAATTTCTTCTATTAACTTAGTTAATTTTTGTTTTATTTTGTTTTTTGTTTTTCTAGACATGGCTTCTCTGTCTAGCCCTGGCTGTCTTAGACCTTGCTCTGTAGACCAGGCTGGTCTCTAACTCACAGAGATCCGCTTACCTCTGCCTCCCGAGTGCTGAGATTAGACATGTGTGCCACCACCACTGGGTGGTGAAATAGAATTATATCCCTTTCCCCTCCCTTTCCTCTCCCTGGCCTCTACTGGTTAGCCTTCCTTCAAACCCCTCCCACCTGCCTCCCTACTTTCATGTTAATAACCTTTTCCCTTGGTTATTGCTATTATATATTTCTCCATGTAACATATGTATGCATATATATATATAGCCTGCTGAGTTCATTTTTGTTGTTTGTGTGTATATGGTTTCAAGGCTGCACACTCTACTTTGGACAACCATTAAGAGAGCTTATCTGTGGGATAGATTAATTCTCCTTGTCCCAGTAAACATTAATTGCCTGTAGTCCTTTGTGAAGTGGAACCTGATGAAAGTTCCTCCCCTTCCATGTTAACATGTCCACTGATGTTGCCTTCGTTCAGGGCTTTAATACACAGCCATTTCTAGAGCCTGCTTCTCTGACTTCTTAAAGCAGAAATAAACTAAGTGTGGTGGTACACACTAAATCCAGGAGACAGAGGCAGAGCTCTGAGAGTTTGAGGCCAGCCTGCAATTCATAGGGAGTTCCAGGCCAGCTAGTACTACATAGTGAGGCCCTGTCTCCAAAAAAAAGAAAGAAAGAAAGAGAGAGAGGGGGGAGAGAGAGAGAGAGAGAGAGAGAGAGAGAGAGAGAGAGAGAGAGAGAAAAAGAAAGAAAAAAAAAGAAAGAAAGAAAGAAAGAAAGAAAAAGTAAAGATCAGTGACTGTTGACATTTCTCTCTAATAGGTAAATATTTAAACCTCCCCCTTATACATACTTGGGTCTTGGGTTTTTGTTTTTGTGGGACAGGCTCTCTCCATGTTATAGCCCAGGCTATCCTGAAACTTCGTATATACCCAGTTTGGTCCACGATGATCCTCCAGCCTCAGCCTTAGCGCTGGGATTTCAGGCATGAGCCTCCAACTTTCTGCTGTTTTTATTCCTTATCTCAGAAGTCACAGAGCCTCTGGCTGGAGATGTAGCTCAGCTTCTGACCAAGCTCTTACTAGCGTGCAGAAAGCCTTGAGTTCAACCCAATACAACAAGAGGTCGGGAAGCCCCGCTCTGTCTCACTGTTTATTCCAGCGCTTGCCGAAGAGAGGCCATATTTACATTCAAGTGTTGGCCCAGGTAGACGCCAGCTCGTGAGGTGGGAGCAGTGTCCAATCATTTCTAGACGTGTTTTAAAATCACCAGGTTTTTCCGGAGTCATATACTGTCCAGTTTCTGTCCACTTTGAGCCGATGGCTGGCTTTTACTCCGGACTTTCTGTTATTATCGGGTACTCCAGTGTAACAGATCAGTTCTGTCAGTGGGATTCCCCTTCTCTTTCCCCCATAGCGCTCTTCTCGTGTGACAGTTAGCATAGTTTATTTGGTTCATACTCACATTAAGCTGGAGGGGCTTGTCTTATTGATACTGTCATAAGCATAGAGTAGTAATGGCACATACTTGTAATTCCAGCACTCAGAGGCATAGGTAGGTCCTGCGTTCCGGCCAGCCTAAAAAGTACATAGTGAGTTTGAGACCAGACTGAGCTATACAGCAAGACCTTGTTTCAGAAAACAAAAATCAAGAAAAAAAAATGGTTTTTTGAGACAGTGTCACTGTGTAGCCCTAGCTGGACTGAAAGTTCCCAAGTAGACCTCAGACTCAGAGATCTAACTGTATCTACCTTCAGGGTGCTAGGGCTAAAGGTGTGTGCCACCAAGAAAATCAATAAAAAATGTAAAATGTCAGTCCTTGTTCTCTTGTCACGGTGGCCAGGGACAGGGTTCTGTGTGTTCACGTCTGCTAAGAACAGGACTTAAAATCTCAGTATCCCGATCTCTTCGTGAGTGTTCTGTGTGGGGGCTGGAAGTCTAGCGGCTGTAGAAAATGAAGCAGGATGTGAGAATGTCCTGTGAGGGGAAGCACAAGAGATTGTAGAGCACTGGGTACCTGTGCAGTTGGCTTCTAAATACATCCTGTTTAGATTTCCACCCTGTCCTCTGTGTGTATGTGTGTGTGGGGGAGGAGTTTTATGGGAGGAATATTTCAATTATCAAAATCATGCTAAATCACCTCGGCACATTTACAGTGAAGTCCTTGTCTAGTTCTCGGGTCTAGCTGGTTTGTTCTGAGACGGGGTCTTCTGTATTTCAGGCTGGTCTAGATTCACTGTGTAACTGAGGATGCTCTTGACACCTCTCTCCACCCCTCCACCCCCCACCCCCGTCTCCATCTCTCTGGGGTGGAATGACATACCTGGTTTATGCAGTGCTGGGGATCGAACCCCAGGCTTCCGCACAGTAGACAGGCTCTCCACCAACGGACCCACATCCCCACCCCTAAGCTCTTGTTGACGTTCTGTCTGGCTTTGCCTTTTTAGGAACTGAAGAGATTTGAGAGCTTCGTAAACTCCTGTCCTCCTTTTGATATTGTTATTGATGGCCTCAATGTTGCAAAAATGTTTCCTAAGAGCCGTGAATCTCAAACTGTAAGTGTGTTTTATTTTGTCATTCTCTCGCTGTAGAAATAGTTCTGCCCTTTCTGCACAGCCTTCAGCTTGCTTCTCCGGCCTCTGCTCCCTCCCGCCCTCTATTCTCTCCAGGCCTCTATTCCCTCCTGGCCTCTGCTCCCTCCCGGCCTCTGCTCCCTCCCGGCCTCTGCTCCCTCTGGCCTCTGCTCCCTCCCGGCCTCTATTCCCTCCCGGCCTCTATTCCCTCCCGGCCTCTGCTCCCTCCCGGCCTCTGCTCCCTCCGGCCTCTGCTCCCTCCGGTCTCTGCTCCCTCCCGGCCTCTGCTCTCTCCTGGCCTCTACTCTCTCCAGGCCTCTACTTTCTCCTTGGAGTCACTGTTTTCTGGTGGATTACATCTCTCTAATTTGAAAGTTAATACACCAAGATACAATATCGAGATACTAGGTACTTTACTCATTACGTCAGGGGTTTCCACACATGATACGTTGTTCATAAATTAACCTATGTGGTTGTTTTCTCACTGGGTGATCATTTGTTTTTATCAATTTGTAAATATACTAGCAGTTTCAAATAAAACTACCGTGATTTTTCAGTCTTTTTTCCCCTCTTCTCTTTTTGAGACAGTCTATGTAGACCAAAACTGACCTGAACTCACAGAGGCCCCTCTGCTCTGCTTCCCAAGTGTCCCCTCTGTGACCGTGATTTTTTAATAGCAGCAATGAGATTAGAAAGTGAAGGCTCATTTTGTACAATCAATCCCTAGAAAACCACCAGGATGTTAAAATTGGACTGTAGAGAGCGCCTGGATTTCAGCTTGTGGCTGTTATCATTGTGATTTGTGCTGTTCTTCTGCAGTTGGAGGTCCTCTTCTGTTAGTTTGCTTGTTTGTTTTTCTTTTTGAGACAGGGTTTCTCTGTGTAACAGCCCTGGCTGTCCTGGAACTCGCTCTGTAGCCCAGGCTGGCCTCGAACTCACAAAGATCCGCCTGTCTCTGCCTCCCGAGTGCTGGGATTAAAGGTGTGTGCCACCACTGCCTGGCCAGTCTGAAGAAAGAGAATAGAATGGTCCCTGTCTCCTAAAGGTGTTGTGAAGATTTAGTGACTCCATATATGAAAGCCCTTTAGTGGACATACTTCACAAATGCAGCTATGATTGCGATTACCATTCAAGGGAACGCCCAACTGGGACAATAATTCTTGTTTGTCTGTAGGCTTTTATCTGATAGTTGATTAAGAATTGAAGTCAGGCCGGGCGGTGGTGGCGCACGCCTTTAATCCCAGCACTCGGGAGGCAGAACCAGGCGGATCTTTGTGAGTTCGAGGTCAGTCTGGGCTACCAAGTGAGTTCCAGGAAAGGCGCAAAGCTACACAGAGAAACCCTGTCTCGAAAAACCAAAAAAAAAAAAAGAAAAAAAAAGAATTGAAGTCAGGGGGCTGCAGAGATAGCTCAATGGTTGACAGCACTGGCTGCTCTTCCAGAGGACCTGGGTTCAATTCCCAGCACCCACATGGCAGCGCATAACTGTCTGTAACTCCAGTTCCAGGGGATCCAACATCCTCACAAAGACATGCATGCAGGCCAAACACCAATGCACATAAAATTAAAAAATTGAAGTCAGTATTATTAAAAAAACACAAGACAAAATAAAATAGTGTTAAGAAACTATGTTTTAGGTGTGGGGTATAGCTCAGGAGAGAGGACTTGCTAGCATGCATGAGACCCTGATTTCTATCTCTGCTGCATAAAAGAAAACTCAAGCAGACATAAGTTGGTATGATGGTGTGTGCCAATAATCCCAGACTTCAGGAGGCAGAGGCAGGATGATCTCAAGTTGGAGGCCAGCCTAGGTTACATAGTTAGTTCTAGGCCACCCTGAGTTACCAAATGATACCCTCCCATTATTAAGCATATTAGGATTTTTCCCTTTTTTTTTTTTTTGGACAATATTTTTGTTTTGTTTTGTTTTGTTTTATAGACAAGAGTCCCAAGTAGCCTGGGCTGGCCTTGAACTTACTAGGTAGCCAACGGTAACCTTGAACTTCTGACCATCCTGCCTCTACCTCCATACTTTTCCATCGCTGGTTAATTATGTGTCTGATGTGCTTGGTAAACTTGCTATTGAGGAAAGAATCTTGCATTCTTTATTCAGGCAGTTTCACTGTGCTCTCATAGCTTGATCTTAGAGCTTACTTCTTAAGGGCAGCTTGGAAAGATGGCTCAGTGATTAAAAGCATATTCTGGCCGGGCGTTGGTGGCGCACGCCTTTAATCCCAGCACTCGGGAGGCAGAGGCAGGCGGATCTCTGTGAGTTCGAGGCCAGCCTGGGCTACCAAGTGAGCTCCAGGAAAGGCGCAAAGCTACACAGAGAAACCCTGTCTCGAAAAACAAAAAACAAAACAAAACAAAACAAACAAAAAAAAGCATATTCTGCTCTTGCAAGAGACCCAAGTTCCATTTCCAACACCCATATCAGGTGGCTCCCAACCGCCTGTGACTACAGCTCCAGGGATCCGACTCCTCCGGCCTCGTCAGACACCTGCACTCAAGTGCATGTACATGCACGCACACATTCACATAATTTAACACAAAATGTCGGGGCATGGTGGCACTCATCCCAGCACTCAGGAGGCAGAGGCAGGTGGAAATCTGTTAATTTGAGGCCAGCCAGGTCTACATAGTGAGATCCTGTTTCAAAAAGAACAAGTCTAATTGTGAATTTATTTTCTCAGTTTTCAGATGTATCTTGTATGTGTGTTTTACATTTTGATTTATTTTCCATGTGTGTGCATGTGCATGTCACCATGCTCAGTGGAGGTCAGAGAACTTGCCAGAATCAGCTTCCTTCTTTCTCCATGAGGGTCTTGGAGCTGGAGCTCAGATCATCAGGTGTTCTAGTCACTGAGCCACCTCAGCGGCCCTCAGCACTCACAAGGCTGAGTCAGGAGGATTGTGAGTTGGAGGCCAGGCTGGACTACAGTGAGTTCTGGGCTACATAGTAAGACTCCGTCCAGAAGCGGGGAGGGGAGGTGGAGCACTTGCTGCTTTTGCAGAGGACCTGGGCTTGGTTCCTGCACCCACAGGGCAGCTCATCACTATTTCTAACTCCAGTTCTAGAGAATCTGATGCCCCTTTCTGGCCCCAGATGCCAACAGGCACCATGTAGTGCACAGACATGCATGCAGGTGGACACTCACACATGTTCTTGAAAGAAAGCGCCACAGCGTGAGTAAAGATAGATAGAAATTACACTGTTTTCATGGTTTCAGACTGAGAGAGTGCATATTTGGCACCACCATCCACCCAGTTACTCCTTCCCCCAAATCAAGTATTCCAGGCTTAATTATTATCTTTCTAGCCAGTGTGGTGTTGGGGCCCACCGAGGTTTCCTAGTGGCTTCACCCAGCAGGACTGCATAAGAGGATGATTGGGCCGCATGGGCCTGGGTACCAGGTGTTGGAAGGGTCTCCACTTGGCTGTATCTAGCAGGGGGAGGTCTTTTTGCCTCACCCCTTGGCATTGTTATAAAAAGCCCTTTTAAATAAAGTTCTGGGCTGGTGGGTTTTGACCCAGGCCCTCCCGAAGCTATCTTGTCTCTATCTTTCCTCTCATTGTCTAGGTATCTCTTTCTATCTAAATATCTCCCACTTCTCCTGCTCAAGAGTACCCTGGTGGTAAAAGTGGGGGCCAGTCCCCCACGGTGTGGTAGGGCATACTTATAATCTAGGACTCTGAAGGCTGAGGCAGGAGGACCTCAAGTTTGCATTTAACCTAGGCTACCTTGTTTCAGAAAATAAAAGAACAAACTAACAAGAGTTATTCTTTTCCCTAGCTTCATACCCAGTTGACTGGCAGGTTGTATCAATTATCACCCAAAACTTCCCCCACGTTCTAATTGCTTCTTCCCGTTTCCAGTAACATTGCCTTTCATCAAAACATCAAAAGCTGCCTTCTTGCCTCTTCTCCCTCTAATACCTTCCTGCCGTAAGTGTGATGGGATCTAAGTTCTTGTGGACGACGGAGCCTTTCATCGAGGGATTTCACCTCCTCTCAGCCGTCTCTCTGTGGCATTCCCCGTTGTCTTTCACTCAGTTATGGCGTCACTGGAACTCTTCTTGTTCCTCAGACATTCTGAACCTCTTCCCGCCTGTTCTTTGCGCTTGCTCTTCCATCAACCTTTGATGCTCTCTCTCGTTCACGTCGCTGGATCAGCACCTCAGAAGCCTCCTGAGTTCTGCACAGGTCCTGGCTCTGCTCACCAACTGTACTTTCGGTGACATCAACCCTGGTCACGCCTGGTGGCTTAAAAGTGACCACCTAGCTGACTGTGGTGGTGCACACCTGCAGTCCTAGCAGTCTGGGGGTGGATGCAGGAAGGTCACGAGTTTGAGGCTAGTCTAGGGTGGGTACTCAGGGAGACTGGGTAACCTGCAAACTGATTCTGCTCACAATGAGCCAGCCAATATACTGTGTGGTATCCGAAAACTATGCAGAGCCCAGCCAAAGTGAGAAAATAAGCGATTATTTAGCCCTGGTTTGGGGTGGTTAGTTATAGAGCAGTAGTCACTGGAGTTGGCTTCTCCGGTGCTGTGAAGAACAGTAACAAAGTGCAACTTGGGAGGAGTGGGTGTACTTCACCTTGCAGGTGACAGTGTGTGATGGAGGGAAGTCAGGACCGGCCGGAGGTGGCGCACCACGGAGGCACACTGCTTCCTGGCCTGTCCCCTGTGCCTTGCTGTTACACAGCTTGAGACCACCTGCCCAGGGGTGGCAGGGCCCAAAGTGAGCTGCTCTCTCACATCAGTCACGAATCAAGAGAATTCCCCACAGACATGCCTGCAGGCCAGTCTGATGGAGGCAAGTCCTCAGCTGAGCCTCTCCCTTATGTGACTAGTCTGTGTCAAGTTGACAAGCATTAACCAGCACAATAACTAGTTTAGTTAGTGCAATTACTGTTTTCTTCTCAGTGCCCTCCATTAAAACGTAATGCCTAGAACTAGATGCCTTGCTCACCGCTCTTCAGCACTGAGAAAAGGGCCTTGTACACAAGTGCTCAGTACATTTCCTGCGTTACTGAAAGAACGAACAGTTGACACTCCAGGCAATCATGTAGCCCATCAGCCAGAATGATGAAAGACGCCCAAAGTGTTCTTCTTAGCGCCGGCTTCTCTTTCCACCCACTGACTGAGCTGAGTTTCAGACCCTCCCGTGCCTTGTGTGAATTTTAATGAGCTGGTTATTTTTAAAAGATATTTATTGATTTATTTAAATGCATTCATTTAATGTAGAAGTGTGTGCGCCACGCAAATGCGGGTGCCTGCAGAGACCAGAAGACAAAAAGCTGCGTGGTGGGTTCTGGGAGCTGCACCCAGGCCCTTTGCAGATGGTCTCTCCAGCCCCCAGAGGGCTAGTTCCTGAGATGTACCTGTCGTAGTGTCCGGCACATCATGCAGTCAGTCTACAAGCGTGGGGATAAAGTAACCCAGAGCCTGTGCGCACGTTTGTTGCCTGTGGCTGTAACTCTGTAGGAGCAGGAGCATGTGGTTTGTTTATTGTGGCTGCGGGTTTTAGAATGTGTTTAGTGTCCTACTTTGAATAACCGACAGCTTTTACTTGTTCATTTTTAGCCATCTTTATTATTAGTCTCCGTGCTTTACTGAACTGGCACTCAGGGCCCAAACTTGAGTCACCCAGGACACAGTCATCTTCTCTGTGAAGTCACAACATGAAGGGCTGGAGGAGGGGGCCCCATGGGAAGTGTGCAGATGTGAGGACCTGAGTTCAGATCCCAGCACTCACACCAAAGCCAGGCATGCAGTCCATACCTGTAACCGAGCATGAGGACGGGTGGCGGATCCAGGAGCTCTCTGGCCAACCAATCTAGCTGAAATAGTGAGCTGCACGTTTAGTGACTCTGTCTCAGATAGTGATTGAGGAAAGCACCCCATATCAACTTCTGGCAAGCACACCCTCACACATACATCATGTATGTGTGTCCACACACGAACACACACCCCCTCACACTTACATACATCATGTACATGTGTGTGCACACGGACACACACATCCTCACACTTATATGCATCATGTACATGTGTATGTACATACGAACACATACACCCTCACACTTACATTCATCATGTGCACATATGCATATACACACACAAACACACATGAATACACATATATACACAAGCATAAATGTACACCATCACATGCATACACCTACATATGCATACACACATATACCACATACAAGCACACACCACACACATATATATACAAATACACATATACACGAGCATACAGACATACATGTACACATTTCCTTACACATATACACACAAGTATTCATACATATACACGTGTACACACATGCATACACACAATACACTCATACATGCACACCCTCACACATGCATACACCACACACACCCTTATACATGCACATAACACACGTATATGAATACACATGTACATGAACATATACACACATACACACATATACATGCACATGGACACTCTCACATGCATATGCACACATATACATACATACCCTCACATATGAATATACCACACACACACGCATACACACACAAACACATATGCACCACAGAACACACATGTATTTGTACACACTTACACATGCATGCACACACATCCATACATGCATATATATACACAACTAGTAAGCAAGGAAGAAAAGATAAGAAAAGAAAGACAGGCCGTGAAGAGCCTGCTTGGAGGCTCACACCTGTACTCTTGGCACTTTGGCAAGAAGTTGGTGAATTCAAGACAACTTGGGCTGCAGAGAAAGACCCTCTCAAAATAACAAAAATAGGCGACTCTGTGAGGAGCCGACACCCACGCTCTTGGGTGCATCGTACTTTTTTTCTGAGTGCATTTACTTTCTCTCAGCCCTGGTGCTTAAAATATCTCAGTAAACTTCAGCTCCCCACAAAAACCAGAAGCTGCACAAAAAAAAAGAATTCGTATGGATATTCTAGAAAAACCAAAAACCAATTCTACTAGTCAGAATAGGTCAGGTTATGCTGCAGTAATAATTCAAGTTTTCAGTGGCTTAAACACACTAGCTTTTGTTGTTGTTGTTGTTGTTTTTTGACACCTGCCCATTTAAGTCCGCATGTGTTATTATCCTCCTCATTCCAGAACCCGGGTAACTAAAGTGCTGCCAGTCACAGTGATGGGGCAGAGAGCTGTGAGGACCATGACGGCTTGTAAAGCTTCTGCTCTGACTGGATCACTTCCTGCCTCCCTCTTAAAGTTTATTAGTGTGTGCGTGTGTGCGCATGTGTGTGTGTGTGCGCGCGCGTGCGTGGGTTCCTGTATGTGTGTTGTGTGTGTGCGTGCGAGCATGTCATGGCATCTGTCTGGGTCATGGGGATAGGCTAAAGTCGTCATACTTTCACCGAGTGCTCCCCCCTCAGCGCTCTGCTCATCAGCAGCCACCGCAGACGTCCCTGCGCTCAGGAGAACAGGGGCAGCCGTCTTACCCGTGCTCAGGAGAGACTGTTCTCTGACAGCTCTTCTGGCCGCCGCGCTGAGGATGCTGATGGCTTCCAAGCTAGAAATGAGTTTTAACACAGCAGTGCAAACTGTCTCTGCCTGGCTTCTTTTTTGAAAGCCTAGGTCCTTCGTGGCAGTTCTGTGTGATGCTCCTGCTGATTATTTTTCTTAGAATTACAGGAGGGTTCTAAGTCTCCGTGACTCACGCCTGACTCATGCTCTCGCGGCTTTCATTTTAAGAAATGAGTTTTTCTTTTCAGTCACCACGTGTATGTTAATACTTGGTGATGTGAGGTGGCTTGGAGGGGACAGGAGCAACATGCAGCTTTTCACTTGGAAAACGAAAGAAAAAAGTGGAAAGGTCCTTAGCCACAGTTTCTCTCATTATCTCCCGCACCCCACACCTGCCCATGCGTCACTCCGGCTCTTGTTCTTCTGCAGCCTGATTTTAGATCTCCAGTGTTCCTAAGCCCCTCTGATAGAGGGAGTGTGGAGGGAAAGCACACCATTTTAGTTAATCTTGCTAGCTGTTCCCAGCTCTGCTCCCTTTTTTCTGCAACTAACGGAGAATTGGTTAAAATGGCTTTGGCAGAATGAAAATTTATAGTGTAATTTAAAAGAATTATGGCTAGACATCAGCACTGAATGCTTCCATGTTTGCAGCTTACTTAGGGCAGTGAATGGAAAGCCGTTTGGTTGGAAATGCTGCAGAATTAATTCTGATTGCCGTCTCTTAGTTGCTTTTACTACAGTGAGAGGAAAATGGAGGCAAGGTATTAGCCATTAAAGGTCATTTGATAGAGCGTTTACTTGGCAGCGAGTTCTCTCTATTTTATTTCTCCCCATTGATTTACATAACCTCTTGTTAATGTGTCAGTCCCAGGAAGCAGTGTAGATGCTGTACACTGTGCTCATGGCTTATGTGTGTATAACTTTGTCCCCTCACTCCATGCTGCAGAAATGTTGGATTGTCACCGGCTGGGCTTGACGCTGTTTTCGTAATGTGAACGTGGTGAGGAAGCTCAGCTCCTGCTGTTTACAGCAGCAATGGTAGATGTTGAAGTGGAACTCTCTAGTGCATCTTCTTTGAAATACTCTTCTGGGGGGTGAATTCTTTCTCCATCTTCACCGTCACCCCAGACGGTGCCTTTACAGGAAGCTTGCCCTGGTCCTGGGTCCCCAAACCTGGTTTGTGCTACTTTTGCCCTCGAGGAACATACTGCTTCCGTGTGAGGGTTTTTCTTTTTCTGTTTTTCCTTTGTTTGTTTGGAGTGTTTCAGGTTTTTTTTTTCCTACATTGGAATCTAGAATCAAAAATTGTTGTTTCCACTTTCGTTTGTAATTTTTGCACTACAGATAACTGGAATGGTAGGTGACTGGACATGATAGCTAAATATTTTTTCATTTTGATCAGCTGGTTAGCAGTAGATGTTTTTCTCTGTTAGAACGACAGGCAGTTGACTTTTCTTTCTTTTTCTTTTCCTTTTTTTTTTTTCTTTTAATGTCTACGGGTGTTTTGCTTGTGTGCTTATCTGTGCACCACATTTGTGGGATGCTAGTGGAAGCCAGAAGGATTCAGATTCCTTGGGACTGGGTTGCAGAGGGTTGTAACAACGCCATGTGGGTACTAGAAACTGAACCCGAGTCCTCTGGAAGAGCAGCCATCTTAACTGATGGTCCATCTCTCCAGTCCCCTGTCAGTATTTATTTTTTCATTTTTAAGATTTTTGTTTTGTTTTGTTTTTTGAGACAGGTTCTCACTATATAGCTCTGGCTGTCTTGGGGCACACTGTGTAGGCCAATCAGGCTGGCCTCGAACTCTCAGAGATCTGCCTATCTCTGCCCCTCAATTGCTGGTATTAAAGGTGTGTGCCATCACACCAAACTTTTTTTTCTTTTCCAGCCCCTCACTTGGTCCCCCTGACAATATGTTTAAGGAATGCAGTTACTCAAGTATTTCTGAATTAAACTCTAATTCAGAAAGTTTGTCTGAGTCACTCAAAATGAACCAAGTTTTTATTAACATTTCTGATTTCAAGATTAAGGATCATGTAGGGAAGGAATGAACTGACTTCCAGAAACTGTCCCTTCACTTGCACACACACATGCACGTGCATGTATACACATACACACACACACACACACACACACACACACAATGAAAGAATGTATTTTAAAAGAGCAGCTGGAGAGTTGGTTCAGCAGTTAAGAGCACTTGCTGCTCTTACAGAGGACTGGGGTTTGATTCCCAGCACTCACATGGTAGCTCACAACCATCTGTAACTCTTGTTTCAGAGGATCTAATTCCCTCTTCTGGCCTCCAACAGGCACACATGTGGTACAAAGACATACATGTAGGCCAAACACCCATACACATAAAAATGAAATAAATAAATAAAATAAAGTGGCACAGTGTTTACATGTAGCCTGTAGACATCATCCTATATTCGTCAATTGAACTCTTAGGTTATTTATAATCACTAATACAATTTAAATAGTTTTCTAGGAAATAATGACACAATAAGAGTGTACACATCTGGCTTTGATACATTTTAAAAATATATTTTCAGTTCATGGTTGAATTTGAGGTTGGAGAATCCATGGATACTGAGAACCAACAATATATGAATTTAAATCTCTTTGGCATAAATGCAAGCGATGTAAATGTTGGGCTGTGATGTAGAGACATAACTTTAGGAAGAATCATTAGCTATGTATCTTCCTCTGGCACGAGGCCCGTGTGAGATCAAGGCACATGGAGTAAGTGGACGGTGCTGTCCCGCACGTCACAGGTTTGTTTGGAAAGTCCACTCGGGCCAGCTCGTCTGTTCCCCTTGATTTGATTCCATCTGGATTTAAATTTAGTCTGATATTGTTTCTATTCCTCATCACATTTTGTTTCAGGGGTTTGTTGTCATTATTTTTTAGATGTACTTTATGTTTTAATTATGTATATGTGTATACATGAGTGCAGGTGCCGTCAGAAGCCAGAAGAGCATCAGGGCCCCAGGGGCTGGGGTTTCAGGTGTTGTGAGCCGCCTGGCGACTCTGTCATCGCCCCAGCTCCTGGTCACACATATTTTAAAGTTAGGACATTTTAAAATAAATCTCTAGTAGTAAAATCCTAGACACGGATGTTGCTGCGATCCAGTGAAAATTTTTGCATGTGTATATGTGTGTAGTTTGCATGCATGGGTGTTTGCGTGTTCACATGTGTGGGTACATGTGTGTAGGGGATCGAACTCAGATCATCAGGCTTGGCAGCATGCAGCTTTACCTGCTGAGGGATCTCACCAGCCCCAAAGCAAGCAATTTTTATAGTCATTTAGATTTTTAAAGGAATTTTAGGGTAGAAACTTATTTTTTAAATTAAATATACAAAACTCACTTTAGAGGAGTAAAACTTGGTCCTAAAACGTCAAAATGGAAGTTTGTTATGTTGCCATAGCAACTGTTATGTTATCAAGGAATTATATTGGTGTAATGATGCTTTAATTTGCTTAGAGTATGACTTTTATTTATTTGCTGTGGGGTTTGTTTGTTTTTGAGACAAGAATTTATGCTGTAGCCCAGGCTGGCCTTGACCCTGGGCAATCCTCCTGCCTCTGTAGCTCCAATGCTGGGACTTTTTAAAAATGTTAATTAGACCAAGGAGAAAGTGTTAATTGGAAAAACATGAGACTAAAAGTAATCCAATAGACTATCACAGCAGTAAAGTTGACCTTTTTTCTCTCTGGGGAATCTGAAAGATCACCCAAACAAATAACTGATGGTCTAGATTCCTGGGACCAAAATGGAAATAGTGAACTTGACCCGTGTATCTTAACCCAGCTGACACCAGCAGCGTTTGAATTCTAGCTCATCGAGGTTTTGAATGTGCCAACAGAGATGATGTCTCGGGGGACTGCTCCTGTGATGAAACACCACGGTCAAAACAGCTTGGGGAGGAAAGGGTTTATTTGGCTTCCGCCTAAGCACCAATGAAGGAAGTCAGGACAGGAACTCAAGCAGGGCAGGAGCCTGGAGGCAGGAGCTGATGCAGAGGCCGTGGAGGGAGCTGCTTACTGTTCATCCTGCTTTCTCAGCTTACTCTTTCTTATAGAACTCAGAACCACCAACCCAGGGGTGACACCTCCTGATCAAACACTAATTAGGAAAATGCTCTATAGATTTGCCTACAGCCTGATTTTATGGAGACATTTCTCAGTTGAGGTGCCCTCCTCTCATGACTCTAGCTTGTATTGACATAAAACTAGCCAGCTAGATGGCTTCTTTGTTTGTGGTGCTGGTGAGTCAAGCAAACGCGAGGCCTAGGCAGATGCTTTATAACTGAGCTGTCCGTTCCCAGCAGGCTTCTTTAAGCTTTTATCTATAAGCTCAGGGCATGCTGGGAAAGTAAAGCTAATCCATGACTCCTTATTTTTAGATAGTTAACAGCTTGGAGAGGTGGCTCAGCAGTTAAGAGCACTTACTGCTCTTGCAGAGGACCCAAGTTTGGTTCCCAGCACCCACAAGGTGGCTCCCAACTACCTGTAACTCCAGTTCCAGGGGATCTGATGCCCTCTTCTGACCTTCATGGGCACCAGGCACTCATGTGTAAACATACATACATACATGCAAGCAAAACACTCGTACACAGAAAATAAATACATCTGTATTTTTAAAAAGTTAACAGTTGGGTATAGTAGCAAGAGGCTAGGGTAGGAGGATCATAGTTCAGGCCAGCCTGGGCTACAGAATAAGACCTTGTCTCAGGAAAATCACAAGACTGAAAGGATAAAAAGTCAAATAGTCTTATCTGGTTCCTCAGGGGCGAGGTAAGTGACTCTGGGCAGTAGATGAGGATCATTGACTCGTAATCAGGGCTTGACTGAGGAACACAGTTGAGGCAGTACTTGGGGATTTTTCTTACTATTCATCCTTCATGACCTGGTGATAGAGAAGCCAATTCGCCCTGGGCTGAACAGAGCCAGGCTGACTGCTTCTCTCTGTCACTGCCACCCCACCCACTCCTCTTGCTTGACACATGTGAGTTCTCTTTTGTCATGTGACTGGTACCTGCACCTCTTAGAATTATTGTTAAAGGTACCAGCTTGTGAATGAAGGCCAGCCCTCAGGTAGCTGAGATTTAGTGATGTCATCCAGGATGTTAAGTAGAAAGCTGAATGAAGTCAGACAAAGTGTCTGTATTCAATTTGTTTTTACATTAATTTCTTTCCAACTTCCCAGAAAGGTACACCTTTCGTAATAGTCCCAACTTCTCCAGCACATTCATCAAGAGCTCAGGTGTCGGGTTTTGTTGCCAGATTCCTGTATTTGTTATCTCTCAGCAGAATCTTAGTGCTGAGTTGTTCCCATCTTAACGTGTCTGTGTGATAAGTATTTAGGGTGTGGTGGGACTGACTGTGAATCATTAGTGTGTGTATCTTGCTTCTGTGACAGTATATTAAAACATCCTCCTTAGGAATGTCACAGGTAGAGGCCACTATGGAAATAGCACCAATTTTAACAACAACAACCAAAAAGAATTTCTTGTCAGGATGCAGTGATTCCATTGTTGGAAGTAAATGTTTTTCTATGTTGAAAGATATGTAAATGACTCTTGCCTAATTATTACAGTGATAAGGCTTCAGTCATCATTAGTTCTGTGGTGACACGTATTTTAAAATAGCACTTTTCTTTTATTTATTTATTTATTTATTTATTTATTTATTTATTTATTTTCCGGAGCTGAGGACCGAACCCAGGGCCTTGCGCTTGCTAGGCAAGCGCTCTACCACTGAGCTAACTCCCCAACCCCCGCACTTTTCTTTTAAAATAATTGTTTCACACTTCTCACTGTTGTTCAGGCTGATATTTTCTCCCAGCCCCAGATAACTGAAAGCATTAGATTAAAGGCAGTTCAGTTCTTCAGGCTGTACTTGTTTGGTTTTTACTTTGTTTATTTGTTTTCAATAATTCACATTTTTTTTTTCTGGGTAGTATTGGGAAGAGTATCTGGTTCTATTTTAGGTCACCCCTCTCCAAAGAGGATACTCTGTATTTTCGGTCATTTCAATTCATTTTGTTCTAGAAAAGATATGATGGTTATAATCACACAATACAGAAAATAGAACAAATTTAGAAGTTAAAAAACAAACAAACATAAGATAGGGAAAAATAAAGTTAGGAAAACAGAAGGTTTGTTGGTTTGGAAAATGCATACATGATCTCTTAATTTGGCTGGAATTCTATCAGCAGATGTAGATGGAACATGATCTGAGCAAGCCCTTATAAGCAAGGCTCTCCATCTCATCGGCTCGGGCATCATTTGTGAGCACCCATACTCCCTTCTAAACATGGTTTCATACGGAGGATTCTGAAGGGAGAGATGAGAGAGACCGAGCTTAGAGACTGGGAAGTCTGGAGGCACACCGGTTCAGGTGTATCTTCCAAGTGATCTCTCTCTATAAGACTCATTAGTTCAGACAATTCACATCGTTCCTAAGATTAAATAGGAGTAAATTGTTGAGGGAAAGTGTTATTCCTCCTTGAAACTAAAGGGATTTTTTTCAGTGAGCCGTCACGGTGCAGGCCTGTGAGGCGTTCTTTGTCATTCATAACACTGTTGTCAGGTTGGCGTGAATGGACGGTGTGAGAACTGTGGAAAGGCATGGGAAGAATGTATGTGAGCTCGGGAGGCTCTGAAGGGCCTGATTCCCTCGGTAATTGAGGACCACTAATGTCACCGTCAGCGGCGGTTCACAGGAGGCGAACCGTAGGAGTTCATTCAGCTTTGTTTGTGTGTACCGTGTCCAGGGCAGACACTTGGATTGGGCAACCTCTGTAGAAGCCAGACTACCTGTAGCTCTTCAGGGGTGGGACTGTGTGGAATTACTTGTCCATGTTGGCATGTGACCTGGTGGTGTAGTCATGTTGGTCTGGTTCATATTATTGAGAGTTCATAGGTTAATCTTAATGTTTCATTCTCTAGGTACTACCCTCCTGGGCACAATTTATAGCTTGCAGGGAAACCCTCTTAAACTTTCTTCTGATCTGTTTAGGAAAGAGATAAAGATAATCTTACTAAATTTAAGGTTGGAGAATAAGTGGAAACAGCAGTCTCTCTTCAAATAAACCAAAACAACCCTGCAAAATATACATAATGTCTTAAGAGTTTCCATCTCTTACCAGAATAACTTAGGGGTGAAAACCCCAAAGCCACAGCAGTCCCCTGGCTACAGAACACGAGTGTACCTAACTCAACAC
>CABHPH010156747.1:19043-31177 GCA_902168325.1 Peromyscus nudipes | reverse complement strand
CACAGCAGTCCCCTGGCTACAGAACACGAGTGTACCTAACTCAACACAGCAGTCCCCTGGCTACAGAACACGAGTGTACCTAACTCTCAATGACTTTCTGGTATTTTATTTTAGCTATTTTATTTCATTATATGTTACCTGGTCATCACTGTGACATGTGATTGGAGTGAAAGCATCCCCTAACATCTGGCTCTTTATTATTTTACTTGTCATTAAATCCTGGCTTCTATGAATTACTTTGTGTAAGGATGCCAGGCTGTAGACATAAGCCAGGTCATCCTCCACACCTGTATACACACACCCACATTCTGTAGTCTCTTTAAACACTAGTCCTTATCATGCTTTATCATGAGTATAGTTTTAGTATTAGCCATAGAGATAAGAGTCAAAAAGTTCAGTACCACTGCAGGGTGCAGCTAACAGACTTTGAATGTTAAATACATGTATGCATACATACATTCTCACACATGCATATTTATGGTGCATATGCTTTGCTTTTCTGAGACTTTGCTTACTAGGTAACCCAGGATAACCTAGAACTTACTATTTAACCAGGGTGTCCTCCAACTCCAACCCTCCTGCTCTGCCTCCAGTGTGTTGAGATGACAGATATGTACCGTCATGCCTGGCTTAATAAATACGTTTTGGGGGCTAACAAGACAGCTGAGTGGTTAAGGCACTTGTCACCAAGGCTGTGACCTGAGTTTGACAGATGGAACCACAAGGGGAAAAGAGATCACCCCCCATGCAAGTTGTCGCCTAGCTGCCACATGTTCTCTGTGCACACGCACACCCACACATGGATGTGCTTGTTGGCTGCTTACTTTTGAGACGGGCTCTTATGTAGCCCACACTGGCTGCCAAGGATGACCTGAGCACTTCTTCCTCCTGCGCCTATCTCCGAAGTGCTGGGATTACAGGCATGCACCACTAAATCTCTTCTTTTTCAGAAGAATAATAGAATAATATTGGGGGCTAAGTATTTTGTCATCCACATTTCAGAAGCTAGGATATAGGCCAGTTCTTGATGTTACTGGTACTTTTTACAACTTTTTAAATTATGAAAGTAACATTTTTTTACTTTAGAAAATGTAGAACACAAAAATAATCTTACCACATATAGCCAATTTTTTAACTTTATTGTATTTCTACTTCTTTTTAAAAGATTTATTTTTATCATTTTATTATGTGTAGGTGTGTGTGTCTGCATGTACCCACAGAGGTCAGAGGCTTTGCATCCCCTGGAGCAGGAGTTATAGACCGTTGTGAGCCATATGACCTGGGTGCTGGGATCTGAACTCAGGTCCTCTGGAATAGCAGCAAGCACTCCTGACCACTGAGCCATCTCCCCATCCTGTGTTTCCACTTGATGGCTTGTTTTTAGATGAAATCTCATGTGACTCCGGCTGACCCCAAACTCAGAATGCATCTGAGGATGACCTTGACCTCCTGATCCTCCTGCCTCCACTGTCTGAGTGCTGGGATTGTATGCATACACCACCACTCCTGGTTCACTTCCTTTCCCCTTTGAGATGGCGTTCACAGCATGCATTCCGCAGGCCTTTCCATGCTTCTTTCTTTCCATTAGGTTGAGACACTCTGCACCTAGACATACAGCTTGAGTTTGGTTTTGGTTTTCTTTCATCTGGTAAGGTCTTTTCTACAGAATTAAATATTTTGGAAACCATTCTGAATGAGTAATAACTACTTTCCTACTGGTCATGTTTAGACTGTTCCTGGTTTTTAAAATATTAAAGTGATGGCGTGGGGCTGGGGAATGACTCTACGCTGGCCAAACACGCACCGAGCAGCACAGAAACTGGGTTTGGTAGTGAGAGCTTGGAATCCCGGCACTGGAGGTGGAGGTGCAGAAGTTCAAAGTCATCCTCTGCCACATGGTTAAGGCCAACGTGGATATACGTGAGACCAAAAGCAATAGAGCCATCCAACGCCATGACTCAACCTCTGAAATCTCTTGGCGTTGTATGAAACCTGTGTTCAGTTGCTGTGTATGGGTGAGGAAGGCAGGTTCTGCATGTCACAGCGCTCCTCAGACAATCGGATGACCACCTTGCCCTCCACTTGCGTGCGCACACACATTTCTGTGTGCCAAGAAATGGGGGGGGGGGGGAGCCAGTGCTTTTGTTGGCTGAGCCGTCTCTCCAGCCCGTTGCATGTTTTTAATGGAGAGCAGAGTCAGGGAGTTTAGGACAGTTTTGATGGTCTTCAGCTTGTCCTCTTCCCATCTCCAGCTCCCAAATGAACCCTCACACCCGGCTTGTGTGCGTTTTGTGTGTGTGTGTGTGTGTTTTCTCTTGGGTGTCTACCTGAGTGTAGAATTGCTCAGGTGTATGATAACTCTCTAGCCTTTTGGGGAACTGACTGTTTTCCAAAGGGCTGTGGCATTTTACATTCCACCTGAAAGTATGAGGTTCAAATCTCTCCGTGTCATTACCAACACAGCCTGTGATCTGCTTGGGGTTTCCTCACAGTCATGCTAACAGGGATGAAGTTATTTCAAGTGATTTTGCTTTGTACTTCCCTGATATTTAACGATGTTGATCATCTTTTAATATGCTTATTAGCCATTTGTATACATTTCTTGGAGAAATACTATTTTTACTTGTCTACTTAAATTTTGATTAATTTTGTTTTACAATAAGTTGGGAAGTTTTCTCAAACATATTTTGGCTACTAGGTCCTTATCAGATAGAGAAATGCTTTGCCAAACCTTCCTCCTATTCTGTAGCTATCATTACTTTCTTTAAAATTTTTTATTACATTTATTTATTTGTTGTATGTGTACGTGTGTGTCTGTCCGGACAGCTTTCGGGGGCCAGTTCTCTCCTTCCACCATGTGGGTCCTGGGCAGTGATCAGGTTGTCAGGCTTGGCGACAGGTGCCTCTACCTGAGGAGCCATCTCGCCAGCTGCCCCTCTCTTTACCTTCTTGAAGATTGCGGCCTCTTCTTTCCCTAAAAAAAAATTTGTAGTTTTACACTGAATTTCTTTGATCTGTTTGTGTTCATTTGTTTGTTGGTTGGTTTTTTGGGTTTTTTGTTTTGTTTTGTTTTTGTTTTTGTTTTCAAGATAGGGTTTCTGTGTGTAGTCCTGGCTGTCCTAGAACTTGCTCTGTAGTCCAGGCTGGCCTCAAACTCAGAGATCCACCTGCCTCTGCCTCCCAAGTGCTGGGATTAAAGGCGTGCACCATCACTACCCAGCTTGTGTTCCTTTTTAAACTATGGCATGAGTAGAGTAACTTTATTCTTCAGTCTGTGGATATCTGTTCTCACACTGAGAACTCTATAACATCACTGGTTAACTTACTAGGAAATTGCTGTGTACCTGTGTGCCTGTTGGCTTTGTCAGTTTGACACAAGCTAGGGACATCTGGGAAGATGGAGCTGCAGTTGAGAAGATGCCCACTCCAGATTGGCCTGTGGGCAAGAGTTGATGATTGATGTGGGAGGGCCCAGACCACTGTGGGTGGGGCCACCAGGGCAGGCGGTCCTAATCATATTAAAAGAACAAGCTGAGCAAGCCACATGGATTCTCCCATGACCTCTGCTTCAGTCCTGCTTCCACGTCCCTGCCTTGAGCCCCTGCCCTGACTCCCTTCATGATGGACTGCCATCTGATGGTTAAGCCGAACAAACCTTTTCCTCTCCCAAGTTGCCACTGGTCATGGTGTTTCATCACAGCAATAGAAACTAAACTAAGACAGCCTGTGTACTGCTTACATCAAAACACATCTCTGTTGCCTCGAAAGTAAAGGCATCAGTTTCTGGAAATGGTACAGAAAAACTTTCCTAAGTGGGAGCTTTTCACATGGACTCTGATTTATTATTTGTCTGCCTTTTGTTTTTCTACCAGGCAGGAAGTGACTAGAAAAGAGACTCTTAGACTTAGACACTCTTAAAATCTACTGCTGAAAAGCTCCTGTCTCCTCCTTTGCGTGACCGCCTTCTCCTGTGTTTTGTCTCTCTGTGCATCTCGTAGGATGTCGCTCGGCACAGCACCTGCTCAGCTCGTCCAGGATAATTCAGCTAGGAGATCCTTAACCTGGTGTATCTTCTCCTGGATCAGCCAGGCTCACAGTTCCAGGCATTGTGCCATGGGCATCTTTTGAGACCACTTATCTCCCACCTGCCCCATCTCACCCCACTTTTTTCCGGGTTCACATTGAAACACCTCTGACATAGTTGAGGAGTTTGGAATCATGGGATGTCATTTGACATATGTTCACATTCTGTGTATGAACAACTCTCAGAGATAACAATTCTTCCTTATGTTCCGCCAGACCTATCCTGAGATACGATTTCTCTTACATGGACGTAGTGGGTAAAAGAACTGGTATCGTAATTGTCACGTTGAGGAGAATAGCACCTCTGCTAATTCTCCATCTTTCTGATAACAGCTTTCTAGGAGGAATGAGATGCTTTCCAACACAGAAACCGCCACACTATTGGGAAAAATACTCCTGTCCCTCAGGATCACTGATCGCCCAGTGTCTTTGCCTACTTCATGTTTCCCAGCTTAAAGGGAGCCATTTCATGCTATCGTTAACCATCATGCTATTGATAGACATGGAGTGAATCTCCTCCAGGAGGGCTGGGAGCAGGTAAGAAAGACTGAGGAACTGTAGTGCTGGTCTTCTCCCACACAGGAACCATCCAGACAGATGAGGACAGCTTTGGTTTATTTTCCTGAATCGGCTATTTTTTTTATTATTATAAACACTTGGATTTCAGTTATTCCTCTCTGACGGAGTTTCCATGTTATCCTTCCCGCAGATATTTATTGAGGACCTAATACATGCTAGACACTGTGTTAGTGGTGCAGGGATAAATATCCCAGATCCCTGTCATCTAATATTTGATCTGAGGAAGGGATAAACAAACTGTAATCAGTATTTTGGTCAGTTTAAGATGCTCTAGGAGGGGCTGGAGAGATGGCTCAATGGTTAAGAGCATACTGCTTTTGCAGAGGACCAGATTTCAGTTCCCAGCACCTACATGGCAGCTCACAACCATCTGTAACTCCATTTCTAGGGGATCCAGTGGTCTCTGAGGGCATGAGACATGCACATACATATATGCAGGCAAACACTCATACACTTCAATAAAAATAAATAAAGCTTTAAAAACATAACTCAGCATTAGTTAATATTCTAGTTGTGCTAAATAGTGAGTTTTTTGGTGCTACTTTAAATGTGATCCTGCCCTTAACTGTACAACCAGCAACCACATACAAGATCCATCCTTGACCATTTCTTGACCTGCCTCTTTTGAGGCTGTCCCTCTGAAGATGAGTATATGAAGACACAGATATGAGCCAGGCAGGATGATGCATGCCTATAATCCAGCACAAGGGACGGAGGTAGGACCTAGGCCCTGTTGAAAAAGAAAGACGAAACGTTAGAGACATTTCTGTAACTGAGTGGAGCGAGCTCTGTCAGCAGATGTGTGTGTAGTACAGGAAGTTCCAGTGTTGGGGGCCCGGTAGGGTCCTGTTGTGACCAGGGACTATGTCTGTGGCATACTCTTGGTGGGATCACTACTCCCTCGCCTTCTGTGGTCTGAACTGGTGTTCTGGTACTCCAGATCCCCATTTCTCTCTTCTTTAAACATTGCAGCCATCTTTGTGCATCTCCTGGCTTCCACTCTCTCTTCTTCAAGGATTCCATGATGTGTGTGTGTGTGTGTGTGTGTGTGTCTCGGTCTCAGAGTAAAATTCACCTAGAAGAGTGTACTCTACTGAAGCAACTGCCCATCATGTCATTTGCATTTCTTAACTGCTGAGCCATCTCTCCAGCCCTCTAATTTTATTTTGAATGCTTTGCTTTCCATCTGTTTTGTGTTTCTTGGGATTACAAATTACACTCATCTCCCAGGCTAGCAAGATGGCTCAGCAGGTAAAGGCATTTGCTGCCAAGCCTGCTGACCTGGGTTCTAGCCCCAGGTCCCGCATGGTGGAAGGAGAGAACTGACTCCCCAGAGTTCTCTGACCTCCACATGCACACCGTGACATGACTGACCTCCCCCGCGCCGTACGTACATACGCACAGAAGTAAGTAAGTGCAGTAGTGTACAGAATTTTAAAGTAAAGCCAGATTATACACATCCTGTCTTGGAGTTCTGTGAAACTCAGCCTCTTAGGTCCAGGACTCTCCTTTACCAAAGTCCCTGCCTTCACTGTTACAAAGGCCAAGCCAGCAAACACGCCTCTTCCACATCACCT
Source organism: Peromyscus nudipes (assembly GCA_902168325.1). NCBI lineage: Eukaryota > Metazoa > Chordata > Mammalia > Rodentia > Cricetidae > Peromyscus > Peromyscus nudipes. Next base: position 24,938 of record CABHPH010156747.1, on the reverse strand, counting down.
CAGTTTCCTCCCCTCAGTCATGGTAGTCCTGACTAGACATTCTCTTTGTTGTTTGATCTGCTTTCTGAGAAATGAAATTGTCGATATGGTATCAGTTTACCAGGTGCTCAGCTTTTACCGGAACGAAACCCCTCCGTGGTGCTGGGAGAGGGGCTGTTTCCTTTCACTACAGTGTTCTCTGTGTGTTTCTATCTGTCCTGTAATCTGGGTTAGGAAATCTTCACTGTGCCCTGACTACAGCCGTATCATTAGACTAGAGATCGCTTTCCAGGTCATGAGTTTCGGAGGCATTTGTCTCTTGTTTAAACTTTCCAAGTATGCTTTCCTTGTTAAGTCAGTTCTAGAGATGATTAGGAATGAAGCCAGTGGCCTGTGTGGATATGTTATTGGAAGACTTCACCGTGTTCACTATTGAGGCATACTAGTGTCTCTGTGTGGGAGCGCTGCTCTTTTTTAGATGGTTTGAAGAGACGTCAGCCTCTCCCTCATCGGTAAATACTGTTATACATCTCTTCCTACTCATTTCCGCAAAGGCATGGCAAATTTGGAGGAAATGAGCACTTCCAGAACCTAGGCAAGCAGACTATCCCCCATACAGGGGTTGCAACCAGCATGGTAGAGGTGGAGTTAGAAATCGTGTGGCGAAGTCCCGACAGAGCTCCTTACAAAACATAAATGCCACATATGGTTGTCACACTGTGTACCCAGAGACCTTTGCAGTACTTGGAGTCAGTTTTGTTTGATTTTTCAAGATGGAGACTCAATCTTAGCTCAGACTGTTCATGAACTGTCAGCAAGCCTTGACCTATTGGGTTCTGAGAATATAGATGTGAGCCAACAGCCCAGAAAAAATTTTCCTTAAACACTTGAGCTATGGAGAATAGATCTCACTTAACAAGCACTCATGTACAGTTTACTGTGTGTAAAGTGATTTATAAACAATAATTTATTTAATCATCATGAACAAATCTCTATTTTCTTTTTATTTATTTTGTTAGTATGGGGGTTTGTTTTGGTTTTATTTTATTTTTCTGAAATAGACTTCACTATACAGCCCTGTGGAATGTATGGCAATCCTCCTGCCTCAGTCTCTTTAGTGTTGGGATTATAGGCTTGAGCTGCTGCTTGGCTCTTCTCTCTAGTTCTAAGAAGGAATTGTAATGGATCCCTTTTACCTATGTTAAAAACAGTGTAGAACAACTTAACACGTTGGTATAATGTCTTCTTGGTGGTGTGGCTGTCTCAGTGACCTGGGATGCCATCATTCAGGTCCCTCCAGTATGCACCTGTAGGCTGAGCCTGTCTGTTAGCTTTTAATGTTCTTTCTCTTCTGTCCTCTCTCCTGAGCAGGAGGAGTCCCCAGAATGGAGCCCTTTACACTTTTCCCAGCATTCTCATCTCTTGGCACAGTCCTGATTTATCTTAGAACAAAATAAACAGAGTGATGCACACCTTTAACCCCAGCAGTCAGAAGACAGAGGCAGACAGATCTCTGTGAGTTTGAGGCTAGCCTGGTCTACATAGTGAGTTCCAGGCCAGCAGGCTACATGGTGAGACTGTTTTACAAATAAATAGATAAATACAAAATTCTAATTTCAATTTTCTCTTTTTTCTTCCTCATTCATAGCTACACAGCAGCTAATTAAGAAATGTAAGATCTGCCGGGCAGTGGTGGCGCATACCTTTAATCCGAGCACTCGGGAGGCAGAGGTAGATGGATGTCTGTGAGTTCAAGGCCAGTCTGGTCTACAAAGTGAGTTCCAGGACAGCCACCAAAACTACACAGAGAAACTCTGTCTCAAAAAAAGAAAAGAAAAGAAAAAGAAAGAAAGAAATGTAAGATCCTCAGTGTTAGCTTTGAAGTAGTTCTTTTTACCCATAGTAACCTGTCTGCTCCATATCACTGCCTTTCCTTGCCGAGGGAGTTAGAAGCATACAGTGTAACCTTGAATACCTTTGTTTGGATTTTGACTTTGGGGTTTTTGTTTGTCTTTAGAAGCAGGGTCTTGGTGTGTAGTCCTAGCTGGCCTGCAACTCACAATGATAGACCAGGCTGGCCTCAGAATTACAGGAGTCTTGCTGCCTCTGCCTCCCATGTGCAGGAATTATGGGAGGGAGTTGGTTTGGGTTGGTTTTTGAGGCAGTCTCTAAATATAGGTATTTAAAAGAGTATGAAAGGCTAAGGCAGGAGGATCAGGAGTCCTGAGCCATATAGTAAGACACTCCCCCCCTTTAAAAAAAAAAAACAACAAAATAAATAAAATTAAGATAAATTAGTAAATGGGCAGGAGGACTTTAGGCTATAGTATGCTAGGCTTTTTATTTTACTTTCTCCTACACTGAAACCTAGTATCCTAATTCCTACATGTCCTATAGATGGCAGTACTTGTATAGAGAATGGAAGTTCATGTGCAGCTTGAGGCTGGTTAGCAGCTGGGTCTCCTGGGAGTACGGTTCATTTGAACTATTCTCTCTTTGTTAATTTTTCCGGACCCTCTGGATATCTTAAACACAAAGTTTCTTCTTTAGTCATACCTCCATTCCATTTTCTTCAACCATTATCTGACTTCCTGTCTAGTTGTTGTAATAAAGACCACGACTGAACGCATTATGGAGGAAAGAGTTTATTTGGCTTACATATCCTGGGTCACAGTCCACGGAGAGAAGCCAAGCCAAGAACCTGGAGGCGGGAGCTGGAGCAGAAACCATTGAGTAATGCTGCTTAATGGCTTGTCCCGCCTCATGGCCTGTTCAGTTTGCTCTCCTGCACTCCCAAGACCACCTGCCCAGGTGGTACTGCCCACAGTGGTCTGGGCCCTTTCAAGTAATCATCGATCAAGAAGGTGCTCCGCAGGCTTGCCTACAGAGCAGTCTGATAGAGGCGTTTCCTCATTTGAAGTTCCTCTTCTCAGATGCCTCCAGCCTGTGTCAAGCTGACAAAGACTAACCAACACACCTCTCAAACCCCCATTTTTTTCTTTTTCTTTTCAGAAATCACAGTACATGCACATTTTCTCTTCGCAGGGCGGTAACTGGAAAGTAGATGATTACACACATGGACAAAGCCTGTGTAAAGTTGCCTGTGTGTTTTTCTCAAGAAGACTGGTTATCTGAGGTCATCATTTTAGTTGTGATGGGGACAGGGAAAACATTGTCATCTGTTTCACAGATCTGTAGTTCTGGAGCCAAGCAGGTGAATGTGGACATGAAGGAAAGTACCTCACTTAGGAGTTTGAGCAGCTTGTTTGGTTTGTTCGTTGTGGATTTTTTTATTATTATTACATTTATTTATTCATGGAGGGTACATGCCACAGCATATATGTAGTCAGAGGACCACTTATGGGAGCTAATTCTGTCCTTCCACCATGTGAGACCTGGATCTCATCCTTAGGTCATCAGGCTTGGCAGTAAACACCATTAACTGATGAGCCATCTCATTGGCCCGTGTTTATTTCTTTGAGAAAGGGTCTCATATTATTGCCCAGGCTATCCCAGAGTCCACCATGTAGCCAGGTTAGCCTCAAAGTCCTGGTGATCTTCCTGTCTCAGCCTCTATGCCTAACTGAAAATCTGTTCTGTTCTCCCAAAACATTTGGGATTTTGCTGTGGGTTCACTCGTAAATATTGAGTGCTTACTGAATGCTAGTCATGTGCTGAGTGGGTGCCCTGCATTGTACTTATGAAAGGATGTGGAACCTACCTCTTTCCAAGGTAGGTAATTCCTGTAAGAGAGCACTGGAAGGAAGAGGAAGAACAGAGAAGAAGAACAGATTGCTGTAGGAGAATTATAGATCTGCTTACCTCAAACACTTCCACAGTACTCAAGAAAGCTGGAAGGGTTAATCAAGGAAGATCTACAAGAGGAAACCTAATTCCTAACCATGGCAGAGTGGGACAGATACCCGAGAGTCTGTAGAGAAGTGCTATTCAGAATGCTACTGTTTGGGTAAAGAAAACAATTGCCCCCATCTCCCCACACACACGTACATTTGTGCACGATTGTAGACATCGCGCTAGAAAGCTGCCTGGGAAATGGATCGTATCGTTTGCCTTTCAGGTAAGGAGTTGGGTGTCTAGAAGTAGAGTAGGAGAAAAACTTCTCATCAAATACTCTTTGGTTTCTTTTAGATTGTGAACCATATAAGTTAATTGCTTGTACAAAAATAAAGTTGTGCTTCCTTGGAACATCCTATAACCACACTTGAGAACATATTTACCAGTAGTCTTTTATTTGGTGGGTTGTATAAGCAATTACAATGCTAAAGATATACTAGAGAGACGAAGAGTATCACCAGGGATCATTTGAGTGTGTAATATGTTTTGTTTTGGTTACAGGGAATTTCCCACTTTTATTTTCATGCCTCTCAACTAGTACATCCTGATAAACATCCAGTGGTTGAGAGTAGGTGTGGCTCCTCCCAGAGAAGCCAAGTGCAGGTTTGTGTATACATCAAAGAGTTACATGGTTTGTATCTGTTTGGTTTTGTTGTTTTAGTGGAAGTTACACGTGAACTGTGCCAGTAATCCTGGCAGAAGACAGATTGAAAAGAAAAAAAATAGGATTCAGTGAGTCCATTTGTATTGTCCAGAATTTGGAGCCAGTTAGATTTCCTTTGTGCGGTGAATTGTGTTTGAAGTACTGTTGGAAGAGTCGTGGAAGACACTCAGAGCTGAGCAGGGCTCATTTGTGAGGTCCCAGCCACTGGAGGGGTGGTAGAAAGAGACTCTCAGACTTGTGGTCAGCCTAGATCATACAGCAAAGCCTATCTCAAAACATAGCAAACAAATATAAGAGAAACTCCATGGGATATAGACTCATCCATGTGAGTCCCAAGAAATTCTATTAATATATGTGTTTAAGGATCATGTAAAAACATAGAGCAGCGGTTCTCAACCTTCCTAATGCTGTGACCCTTTCATACAGTTCCCCAACCATAAAATTATTTTATTGCTACTTCATAACATAGCATACCTTTGTCTTTCCTCAGAAAACTTATGCTAAGCCACTCTAAAATTCACTTGTAACTTATTTGTCTGCAGCGGGCTTAAAGTTTTTTTTTTCCTATGCTTTTGAGTAGTTATCTATTTTTTCTCTTTTTTAGTTTTTCTTTCTCATTTTTTAAGATATGAGTGTGTCTACGAAATTCTAAACAGTCTTATTAAATAAGAAACACAGAGCCAAATACAGAGTTAAGCCAAAGAGATCAGAGCAAGAGCCACCTAGCTTTAGCTTACCAAGAGCAGTAGCTTCCCCCGAGAGAGAGACTTTCTAATGTCTGACTTGTGTTTTTATTGCCTTTCTGTTCTATCTTCTCATTGGCTCTAAGCCCAGCCACATGACTTCCTCATCACTGCCTGTCTATACAGACCTCCAGGTCTCTGTGGTTGGCACTGAGATTAAAGGCTCGTATCACCACACTTTGGCTGTGTCCTTGACCACATAAAGACTCTGCCTGCCATGTGATTGGATTAAGGGCATTTGCTACCACCACCTGACTCTGCTCAATGGCTCGCTATGACCTCTGATCTCCAGGCAAACTTTATTTAATATACACATAAAATCACATTTCAGCACAAATAAAATAGCACTACATGAGTGAGCATACATGGGCAGGTGTAGGTACCAGGGCATGTGTATGGAGGCCAAAAGGCCAAAGAACAGCCTTTGGTGTCCTATCATTCCTTAGACACTATCTGCCTTTTCTTTTCTTTTCTTTTTTTTTTTTTTATTTTTTTTTTTATTTTTTTTTTGAGCTGGGGTCTCTTATTGACCTGGAACTTACTAAGCAGGGTAGGCTGGCTGACCACAGGAATCCCCCTGTGGCCACCACCCAGGGCTGAGATCGTACGTGCACATCATCATGCCCAGCCTTTTTTTTTTTTTTTTTTTTTTTT
>CABHPH010156747.1:2799-13639 GCA_902168325.1 Peromyscus nudipes | reverse complement strand
TTCTCTTCTCTTCTCTTCTCTTCTCTTCTCTTCTCTTCTCTTCTCTTCTCTTTTCTTTTCTTTTCTTTTCTTTTCTTTTGGAGGCAGGGTCTCTGGTAACCCAGCCTGGCCTTGAACTTCTCATCTTCCTGCCTCCACCTCCCAAGCGCTGGGATAGCAGCACCGGTGCCACTGGGCCTGGCTCTCCAGGAATTTTCTTGAGGGAGGGGATGCATGGAAAGTAAAATTGTTGACAGTGTCCATGTTTTCAAAGGTCTTTACTTAATTCTCATACATGATAGTGTGGCTGAATATAGACCTAACTCTTAGAAATATATTTAGAAAAGATAGTAGAAATAATTTTTTTTTTTTTAGAATTTTGAGGACAGTTCTTCAGGCTCCCAGTGTTACCCTTCTAAGTTTTCATTTATTATGGGGGTGGGGTGAGGGCTGTTTGAGTATAGGCAGGAACGTGCCGTGGCGCACGTGGAGATCAGAGAACAACTTTGATTCAGTCCTCACCTGTCCACTGAGATCTGGGATGGGACTTGGGTCGTCAGACCTGCTCAGCAGGCACCTCTCTCTCTACTCATGGAGACATCACACCAGCCCTTCCAGGATAACTCTTCAAAACATTCTCACCTCTAGCTTTCTTGTTGTTTCTTTTTTGGTTTGGGTTTGATGTTTTGTTTTGTTTTGTTTTGTTTTTGTTTTTCAAAACAGGGTTTCTCTGTGTAGCTCTGGTTGTCCTGGAACTCACTCTGTAGACCACTCTGGCCTCAAACTCACAGAGATCCACCTGCCTCTGCCTCCTGAGTGCTGGGATTAAAGGCGTGCACCTCCACCACCCAGCTTCTTGTATTTTGTTTCTGGGGATTTTTTGTTTGTTTGCTCGTTTTGGGGGTCTGGTGTTTTTGTTTGGTTGGCTGGCCCATTAGTTTGGTTTGGGAAGGTGTTTTAGTCCTGGAGATTGAACCAATGCCTTGTACATATTAAGAAGGTCCTCTTACTTCTGAGCTAAATCTGTAGCCCTTTCCTCTCTTTTTATTTTGTAAGGACTTATTTTTATTTTTTATTTTGTGTATATGCATGGGTTTGCGCCCATGAGTGCCTGGTACCCAAGGAAGCCGGAGTTACAGGCAATTGTAAACCACCTGATGTGGGTACTGAGATCCGAACTCGGGTCTCCTGCAGAGGACGTGCTCTTAACCACTGAACTGTCTCTCAAGTCCTCACTCCCCTGAACCCAGCCTTCACCATATTTCTCATTTGGAACAGAGTCTTACTAAGTTACCCAGGCTGGCCTGGAACTCACTCCAGAACCCAGCAGACCTTGATCTTACAATCCTCCTGCCTCAGTCTCCCCACTACCTGAGATTATAGGCTGTGTCGCTGGGTTTCAGTATGACTTCAGATCTTTACTATAAGATCTGCTTTATTCCCTCTGAAAGTTTGTGGAATCTTCCCCTGCCTCCTCAACTTTAAAACTTTACACTTTAAAACGCCTGTGTGACATTTGCGTCCATTGAGGTGGCCAGGTAACAGACATTTTCATTCTGGAAACTGTTTGTTTGTTTGTTTGATGAGCTGGTTGTCAGTAATTTTGTTGGGGATGCCATCTTTGGAATTCCTGCCCCTCTCCCCAAAACTCTTAGGCTTCTGCCCCCCACCTCAGCTGTAGCTGTATAGATTTGAGTTGCCCGGTTCTGCATTGAGCCAGTTTGTTTCCGGTTCTTGAGGCTCTTGAGGAAGTGTGTTGATCCTTAGCTACCTCCGTGCCGATCTGACTTTGTCACCCCTGCCAGGTAAGTTTCCCCTGTTCCCCTGCTTTCCAGCTTCCAAAATTAGGTTGTCTTCCAGGTCTTTGTGGACTTGTCATTTTAGAACGTTTTTATTACAGTTTTAAGGGAATTTCAGGGATTAAATTTATATGTGTGTTTACCTTCCTAACCTGAAATTTTATGTTCTTCTCCTGCTCCTATCCAGTATTGCCAGATTGACACAAAGATGCCCCCAACCCCGGGCAAAATAGCTGTGAAGAGGTGGAGGGGACGTAAGAAACCCTTCATTCTTCTGGTTCTGATTGGTGTCACTTACTGGCTGACACCAAGAATTGACCTAACGGACCTGCCAGAGAATGGCACTTTTCCGAACCCTGAGAAAGATGGAGCAGCGAGGTTTAGAAACGTGTCGTCAGGTCAGCCTCTTGTGATGGGTGTCTAAGTGGGGACCCCTGCTCTTAGTACCGCCAGCACCCCCTCCTCCACGCTGGACCTAACAGGTTTCCGCTCCAAGGACAGACACGATTCTTTGATACCTCAGGGCGGAAGAGACGGCTCAGTGGTTATGAGCACTTGACTGCTTTTCCAGGGGACCCGGGCTCAATTCCCATCATCTACATGGTGGATCACAACTGTCTATGACTTCAGCCTCAAGAGATCTGACACCTTCTCTGCCTCTGTGGGCACTGTACACACATGGTGCACAGACATACATGTAGACAAAACACCCAGACATGCAAATAAAATGAAAGTGTACCGGCACATACTTAGTCTCATAGCCACTAAGTAGCTTCATATCATCTGCTGCTGAGGCACCTAGGGTCGTTCTTCCCCTCATGCCTCCACTTACCTCTTTTTAAGTGTGTCTTGTCTTTCTTAGTAATAACCTCACCAGCTTTGTTCCAGTGACTTGTTCTGAAATTCTTGTCTGTGGTACACAATCAAGATCCTAGGTGAATCTGAGTTGAGGCTCCAAGGGGGACTCCAGGCTGCACAGGCAGTGACATTGAGTTGCAGTTCTTTGTTTTATTCGATTTGTTTCTTTTTATTAGAAGAAGGAGTTTAGGCTATCTTAATTCACTGGCTTGGGCAGTATTAATAACTGTTAATGTTTATTGGGTAAACGTCCATATGTTTTGTATCTACATGCATTATCTACAGTAGTACTCACGATAAACAATTATTATTTCCATTTTACCAACAATGTGTCAGAGGCACAAAGATGAAATTAGCTTTCCCATTTGATAGAATTTGTACATCATAGAGCCAGAATTTGGAACCAGGCTGGTACCAAAGCTTGTGTCTTCATAACTATGGTCATATTATTAGATAGTAGATGCTAGATGGAAAAGTTACTTTCATGTGTCTATTCCAGTTCACTTACTGTATAAGCCCTGCTGATGGCATACAGTTAGAATCATAACTGGAGAAATCTGAGGTACTTTTCATGTAGTCAGGGCTTGCGCGTATTTTGAACAGACCAAGATTGTTGAGAGAAAACAGTAACAGTCATTGTGTGCGCTCTGCGAGGCTCTGTAGACGGGAGCTGTGTTGACTGGTGCAGGTGGAGAGGCTGCACAGATTTTTAAACCTTCTCTTCCAACCATTGACTGATGTCCTATGGACCTCTGTAACTGGAGTTTTCTCCAGTCCTCTCCAGCCCCACGGACCCCACAACCGCTTATAAAATAATCACTCAGAAGCTCATATTAAACTGCTCGGCCAATAGCTCAGGCCTACCACTGTCTAGCTCTTACACTTGAACTCAGCCCATTTCTATTAATCGATACCTTGCCACGTGGCTCGTGGCTTTCCGGTAACTTACATCTTGAGCATCGCAGAGGCTGGCAGCATCTCCTGACTCAGCCTTCTTCTACCCAGCATTCTCCTCTCTCCTTGTCCCGCCTACACTATCCTTCCTGCCTGGTTACTGGCCAATCAGCGTTTTTATTTATCAATCAATCATAGCAACAGACCTCAGAGTGTTCATGTGCTTTCCCAGAGTGAGAACGGTATTCCCATATCTTGGATTGGATCTAGAACTTTGTGGAAAACTTTTTAAAATTTTTTAAATTTATGTTGATTTTGGGGTTTGGGGTATTGGTGTTGTTATTGTTTGTTTGTTGTTTTGTTTTGTATTGTTTGAGACAGGATCTCACTATGTGGCTCTGGCTGCCCCAGAATTCACAATGGAAACTAGTTACCAGGGCTTAGCTCACAGAGATCTGTCTGCCTCTGCCCCCCAAATGCTGTGGTTAAAGGCCCGCACCACTACACCTGGCTACTTATTTACTTTATGCACATGGCTGTATGTATGTCTGTGCACCACGTGCATGCCTAGTCCCACAGAGGAGTCTGGAACTGGAGTTGCAGCTGGTTGTGAGCTGCCGTGTGGGTGGTAGGAATCAAACCCAGGTCCTCTGGAGGAGCAGGTGTGCTCCTAACCTCTGAGCCACTTCTCCAGCCCCAGTAGAAAACTTTATAAACATTTTTGAGGATGAGATTTGAATGCTTCAGAATAAGTTATCTCAATATTCCTTAAATTAGCTTTCAGTATTCAAAATACCTACCCTCTCTTGCCTTGCAGAATAAAGGAGACACAGATACCTTGTAGAGACACTAAAAAAGCAAAGAACGCCAGTAAGTACTCATAGAAAAGTCACACTGTGAGTCAAGAGCCAAATCTGTCTTCTAGACAGCTGTGGGTCTCCAGGCTGGGATCCACCCAGACCGACGATTTGATCATTTCTCAAAGGTTAGATCGCCATGTGGGTGCTGGGGCGGCAGAGCAGACAGTGGTGTTCAGGAAACATCCCACACTGGACAGGATGTGCCCGAGGCAGGAATGGCTTTTCTCTTCCTCAGTAGAATGGTTTCATTAACTGAGGACAAGATGAGGTCATTGAAATCTCCCTAAAATGCCGAAGACTGACAAACGCAGGCTATAGGATGAGTCTTAAAGCAGTGGGATCAGGGTGACATCAGAATGAGGTAATAGAATGTAGTGTACATACATTCTCCCAAGGCATTTGGAGCTTTACAGAGTCGGTCTCTGAGTAACTTTAAATTTGCACAGAGATATGGAGGTAGGGCTCTGCCTCAGTTCAGCCTCGCCCTCTACCCTCTGGCTCCCCACCCAACATACAAGCTCATGGAGTTTGCACGACCCACCGAAGGCTCCCCTCTTCCTGCTTGACCCGCCTTCCGCTTCTCATCTTCCAGTACCCCACTGTCATCGAGTGCTAATCTCTCTTCCATGGCATATACAGTTTGGAAAGTTTCAACAAAACAGAAATATTAATCTCCTTTAAAAAAAAAAAAAAAGTCGTCCTCCTTTCTGTAAACACCTACTGTCTGTGGTAAAACTGAGGCATCAGCTGAACAGCGCGCAAATAAAAACCCGATATGAATACTGGAGACCAGAAACCTCAAGCCACAGTTTTAGAAGGTTTCCTGCACTTTTTTCCATGCTGGTATTTTCAGCAGTTGCACAGAAAAATGCTGAACCTGGCAGTCACTTGAGAAGTAGAGTCCTTGTCTCAAGCATTCTCCTCCCGAGACTTACCTCGGTAGAAAAGGGAGAGTCAGCCAGGGCCGTGACGTGCACAACCTGCAGAAGGCCACAGGGGCACAGACCCGTGGGGAGCACCACGTGCTGGTTTAAGTTACTGCTTCCTTTGTCTTCCCTGCTGTGAGCAATGAGAGTGTGCAGAGCATCAATTCCCAGCGTGTTTGTGGCCTTGCACTGCCTCGAGAATTCTTCTTTTTCCTTTCTCTGAAATATCTTAGTTTGTGAGAAATGGTTATCAAAACGAACAGCTGCACATGAGTCTGTTCACTTTTTTTTTTTTTTTTTTTTGGTTTTTCGAGACAGGGTTTCTCTGTGTAGCTTTGCGCCTTTCCTGGAGCTCACTTGGTAGCCCAGGCTGGCCTCGAACTCACAGAGATCCGCCTGGCTCTGCCTCCCGAGTGCTGGGATTAAAGGTGTGCGCTACCACCACCCGGCTGAGTCTGTTTACTTTTATGCTCTCATCTGACTTATCGAAATATCCTGAAATCTACCCCGATTTGAATAGAAACCCACCCCAGCCGATCTGCCACTGCTCGGTGCCATCAGCCACGGCACCACGGGGTTGTCGGCAGTGAAGCCGCCACACAGAAGGCAGTGAAGCATTCCTGGCCTTAGTCTCCCAAAAGACTGTGTGACTGCGTTAGAAAGTGGTAGTCCTTTATGTCGGAAGTGTCTGTAGGCTATTCGTGGTTACTCTTAAGAACCTCTGTTGTTTATGGTGCTTTAAATGTCTCCTTTTATAAATAACTAAAACATACTTCTTAACAGTGGATTCTATTTAAAATTAGTTGACTTGCCTTTTACAGCTCAAGCTCGGAGCTGTGGTGTAAAGGAGAGGCAGGTCACAGGCTACATCCTGTTACATCCTCCTTGGTGTGTACACTTTTATGGTTTTATGTGGGAAAACAAGACCTTCAAAAGCTGAGGTATAATCTCCAGAAAAGAAAAGAAAAAAGAAAAGAAAGTGAGGAAGAGAGGGCTTAGGTCTGTTAATTACATGGTGCCTGGATCCTCAAACTCTCCACCCAGTCCCAGTTGGCGCTAATAACAGCTGCAGGCCATTTTTGGTGAGGGTAGTTTCCACTTAACCCAGCTTCCCTTCCACCCCAGGTTCTGTAAAGAAAGAGAAAACTACTGAGTTCATGATTCTTAAAGCGCTATTTACAAGTCTTCATGGCACAGTGGAGTAACATTAGCAGGAACTCCTAGGGAACGCTACTGAATACATTATCCAAGGGACCCTGACAAGATAGGTGGAATTGGAGTGCGCCTCCTAACTAAAACTGACGTGAAGTACAGCTTCCCTCGGCTCCCTCACCACCAATTCATGAAGGAGAAAGCCCTTCAGACGGTCAGCATTAGCACGTGGCCTCCCCACACCACTTCATCAGATGCATGCCAGTTGCTTCATAAAGCCACTAAAATGAGGTAACATTGTCAGAGAGAACTTTCCCTGAGAGCCAGGTAGTTTTAAGATCCTTTAGGGCTGGAGAGATGGCTCAGCAGTCACGAACACTTCTCTGTTGTGTTCCCAGTACCCACGTGGCAGCTCACAACTGCCTTTAACTCCAGTTACATGGAATCCAAAACCCTCTTCTGGCTTCCACAGGCTTCTCCATGATTGTGGTGCACATAAACTCATGCATGCACACACATGCATAAAAATAATAAATAAAGGGTTGGGGATTTAGCTCAGTGGTAGAGCGCTTGCTAAGGCCCTGGGTTTGGTCCTCAGCTTCAAATAAATAAATAAATAAATAAATAAATAAATAAATAAATAAATAAAAGACCCTCTACATTACCACAGACTCATGGAGGCACAGACACGCATAAAAATAATAAATAAATAAATAAATAAATAAATAAATAGGTAGATAAAAAGACCCTTCTTCTATATTACCACAGACTCATGAGGCACACACATGCATAACAATGATAGACAGACAGACAGACAGACAGAAAGAAAAATACCCTTCCTCTACATTACCACACAGGAACATTCTGAATAAGTACCGTATTTCTTTTTACTTCCCCATTCTTAAATGAGAAAACACTCTTGACTTCCTTCATAAATTGCCATTAGAGGTAGTAAAAATTATGAAAGACTGTTTCGTCTTTACATATGAAGAAATTTTATGTAAATGATATAACTACGTTTTTGTTGTTGGTGACATATTTTTTGTTGTTGTTTTGTTTTTGAGACAGGGCTTTTCTGTGTAACAGTTCTGGCTATACTATAACTCCTCTGTAGACCAAGCTGTTGTTTTGTTTTTGAGACAGGGCTTTTCTGTGTAACAGTTCTGGCTATACTATAACTCCTCTGTAGACCAAGCTGACCTCTAACTCACAGAGATCCGCCTGCCACTGATCACTGCCCAGGGACATGATAAATTTTTATAACACAAGGTTAATGGAGGGGGAAGAGATGAATAAGTAGAAGGTACTTTGTTCATTTTGCAAGTAAAGAGATCTCAGCAAAAAAATAAAAAAGGAATTTGGAATTCTGGGACCAGAACCCCAACCACCAGTCGTGTTCTGATAGAAATTTGGGGTGTGCTCAGTTGTTCCTATTAAAGCGTGATCATGGGCAACAGATGCTTCAATTGTAATTCCACCTAAAAGCACCTTTCTCCAGACAGTAATGTGGAACCAGAAGCGCACCACCCTCATGACCACCTTCCAATGCCCTGTGTTCTCACACAGGGAGGATGCCTGTTGGCTGTAGGCATTGCTGGCCTCTAACCCCACCTGGGCTTTATCTGGTCCTGCTCTCTGCTCTTGGTTATCATATCTGCAGCTATGTAGAAATTCCTATGCCCAGGCCACAGAAGAGAGCTATCAGGAGGAAGGACCACTTTTCTACACATACAACACACACACATTGTCTTTGCTGAGTTCAATCCTTCCTAATGCTCCCTCCATGTTAGTGCAAGAGGCATTCTCTCCCTATCTCTAGATTCTTTCTCAGGAAGCTTCTTCCAACAAGTATTTGCCTGTTGTCTTCAGCGTCTACCCTTGCTACGTACTTCTGATCAAATATCCTCAAGTCTCTTTTGTCTCAAGGCAGGTGTGTGTGTGTGTGTGTGTGTGTGTGTGTGTGTGTGTGTGTGTGCCGGCAGGTGTGTGTGCATGTATAGTTGGGTTTTGAAGAGGCTACACCACTTGGTCTGAGTGAAGAGCAGAACTGATTGTTTGCTAAGCAAAACCGAGCTCTGCTTTTAGGACAGTGTCTACACAAAGCAGTCTTGGGGTATTCCTCCCTTAGAGCCCTGCCTACTCCTGGGGAGGGTTCTTCCTCACCTTTCCTTAAATCTACATGTGTTGTGCTCAAAACTGGAAAAAAAACAAAAACAAAAAACAGTCTTATACAGGGTCTAGGAAAGCAACTGACCTCTCAGCACTGTGTGCTATGGGACCATCAAATCGGTTGTATGCATTTGCAGGCCACATCTCGGTCCTTACATGGTGCCTTTGCAGCGTCGACTAGGCTCTTCCTGTTGACATGCCTCTCTCTCTGTCTCTCTGTCTCTCATTCTCTTCCTGTATTTTCCAGTATTCCTCTACTTTTTTTCTTTGAGGTCCTCATCCTGTTCCATGGTGGCTCCTCCCACTACAATCCTCATCTGCTCCCAAATCTAAAGCTTCCTGTTGGCTGCCTACCAGACACCTGCTCCCAGGAAGAGCAAAGGTTCCTCCTCTCCAGACCCTGCTTGGGATCCACCATCTACCAGTGGGCCGAGTCGTGCTTAATTTCTCCTCTTTATTGCCCACCTCCAGTCAGTGACTGCCCAGCTCTGCTTTTCCAGCCCTGAAGGTGCCCTTCTCCATCTGTGCTGTGGTCACCTTGCTGTTTCCTGCCTGGGCTGCTGCAGAAGCCTCCTAATAAGCCCCCATTCTGGTGCAGGCTTCCTGTAGTCCAGAATCTTGACGTCTACAGTGGCAGTCTCTGTTTTAAATCTTTTCATCTCCTCCCACTGCTTTCAGGCAGGAAAAGACCCCTAGGGTTGTGACCTGTCCGTTCATTTCCCACCTCATTTTAGACAGTCTCCTTGTCATCTCCCTGAACCTCTGCCTGAGCTGAATGTGACTCTTACATTTCCTAGAACTCAGCATGCTGATGATCTTTTGAACATGCTGCTCCTTGTCCTTGGAAACCCCCATTCCTTGTCTGGGTAATTCATCTGGAGACTCAGCTGTGCTATCTGTCACTTGCTCTGTGGAAATATCCCTGACCACATTGCTCTCCCAGAGTGTGACTGAAGCGACTTCCTCTGTCTGTACTCCCTTCTAGTGGCTATTACATTGTGTTAGTCATGTAGCAGCAATGTCCGTAAGGTTGGGAGATAATCGCCCTTAGATCTGCACCCCAACAGTGTTTGCCTCAGAACTTACTGAGAAGCTTCTCGGTAATGCAGCTGAACAAACTGCCCTTCTGTCGTCAAGACCGTGCTTTGAAATGCACACCCATTCAGATAGGCATGGCGCAAAGTTACATACTGTGCATCCAAACTGCTCTCTAGATCCAGCCGCCAATTTTTAGAGGAGACTGTGCATCCTGATACCAGAGGGATAGAATCAGCAGTATTTGAACGTGGAACATTCTGTGAGGACAGCCACATTTCTGTAACTGCAAGAGGAGAAGGAAGTTGGGCCTGGGTACACAGGCAAAGGTCTGGAACCGCAGCTGCTTCGAGGCTAAGGCAGAAAGATCAAAATTCAAGCCTTGCCTAGGATAAATTCAAGGCCAGCATAAGCAACTGAGACCCTGTCTGGAATGTTTTTAAAAGAGCCCTGGGTATATACCTCAGTAGTACAGAACTTGCCTAGCGTGCACAGGAACCTAGGCTCAGTCCATCCAGGCCTGGGGGCCCGGGGGAATCAGGGAAGATAAACGCCGGAGAAGAAAGTTACCGAGCAATTGCATGTATGCAGCTTTGGGTTTTTTAATCCTGATTTTTAATTTGCTTTGAGGCAGAGTCTTCAAATATAGGCTAGGCTAGTTTCAAACTCACCTTTTAGCACATTTGAGATCCTCCTATCTCAGTCTCCTAAGAGCTGGGATTACAGGCTTGGGCCACCATGCCTTTTGAAACCTTTTTTTTTTTTTTTAACAAGGTAACTCAGGCTAGCCTAGAACTCAAGGTCTTTCTGCCTCTACTTACCAATGACAGGATTACAAGTGTGTACCACATGCCTGGCTGAGTAATGAATATTGTATGTTGAATGTATATTGTTATCTTGCTGAGGATCTGATGTAATTTTCTGCAGATAGCAGATCCCAAAGGCTTTAGAGTTTTTGAAGATCTACAGTCCATACAATCCCAGGAAGTAGAAGAACCTGCAGAGAGGGAAGTCAAAAGTTAAAAGAGGCCTGTGAGATGGCTCATTGGGAAATCTCCACTAAGCCTGATTACCTGCATTCAGTCCCTGGGACCCACATGATGGAAAGAGAGAGCACACTCCCACAGTTGTCCCTGCATGGACACACACATACACATGCACACATGCA
>CABHPH010156746.1:25561-42999 GCA_902168325.1 Peromyscus nudipes | reverse complement strand
AAAAACAAAAAACTGTCAGCCCACGTAAAATCAGCTTCCCTAATAATGCCATATCTGCCTATACATAATTCACCCAAGAAACCAGTGTTTTTCCAAGAGTATGTTACAGCTACTAAAAAGGATACAGCGGGCCTGCAGATACAGTTAAGACACTTGTTGCACTTCCGAATTCCCTGGGACTGACTCCCAGCACCTACGTGGTGATCACAACCATTTGCATAACTCCAGTTCCAGAGACTCTGAGGACCTCTCTTCTGACCTCCAAGGGCCCAAGGACAGAGGTGGTGCACAGACATACATGTAGGCAAAGGATCATACATGTATAATAAAAATCAATAAAAGAGTTTTTAAAAAAAGAATACAAGGAAAAATCCATAAAAGTGTTTGTGAAGATGAACACAAAATGATCAATCAAGCATCAATAATCCCATCAAATGTTAATATTATTCAGGAAATACCTTAAAATATGGTGATAATTTTATACTTCATTTTAGGTACCAAGAACATATATTTACAGTATTTTAATACTCTGTGTTATTTTATGTATCATATTTACATTTTAAATATTAAAGAAAACTAGTAATTGGTTGATCTTAATATTTTACTACAATACACGTTTTGGTGTTTGATATATGCATTTTATGAAAATAATGTTTATAATGTGAATCAAGTGGTAATGAAAATGGGCTCTATAAATTGAATTTTTTCCTATAAAGAATTCATATGAAGAACCTGAAACCTGAAGTTCTGGGTAAGATATTAAATTAGAGGCTGCCTCCTTGTGACCCAATAGAGAAGAGTTGGTATAAGAAAAATAGATTCCCTGCACAGAGAAAAGGTATCTTAGGAAATTCAGTTACTTATGGATAGCTGAAAAGTGTTAGAATATTTTGAATATCAGTAGTGGAAATTACAATATAATCATTAATTTTTTATTTTGCTCCTATTCTTTTGTCAAAACAGGCTACATAAATCAAATTCCAATATCAATTTTTATTACATTAAAAGTAATAATGTAAGTCAAAATTCTATGAGTGAATTATCTATTAACAGATATGAAATATCAAGTAATATTCTCTAATAATATTATTTCTAGGAAGACATATAAATGGCTCTGTCTCTCTCTCATGTGTACACTTCTTATGCTGAATCTGATCTATGTCATCCTATTTTTATAATGAATAAATTATAGTTGTATCACAATATTCTATATAAGACATCTGTACTACTTTTGGAGAAATCATAAAAGTAAGTATTCATATATTGAAATTTTTTCATTATTTTAATTTTTATCTGTAAAGTTTCAGTTGATACCCATTCAAACGAATAGATCATAATAGTTTAGTTTCAACTCTATTAAATTGTTCCCTAAGGTGTGCTTTCTTATTTACTATAACTATTATTTTCATTGTCTTTGAAATTTACAAGGAGAATATTTTAAAAAACTGGTCTATGATTTAATGTTAAATTACCAAAAGCTACTTATTAATGTAAAAACTGTTTTCAAAAACTGAAAACAAATTATTGAGTAATACATTGCTTTATCCTTTTGAATACATATATATTTATGTGTATATCTTCATATGATATATTTATTATAATATACACATTTCTTTACTCTCTCTCTCTATATATATCAATGGAATAGCATAATAGAGTATTGCTTGATTTGTATATTTACTTCTGCATTCAGCTTGTTATGAAATCTTTTCTTTTTGTTAGATCATAAAAAGAAAATTCAAGGCATGAATCATAAATTTTAAATAACTTTTAAAATAGTGTGAATATTCATCCTACTAGAAATTCAGCCTTGAAAACAGAATGTAAATGAACTTTCTGCATTTTGCATTGTGAAATAAATATGTCTATCTTGTATTAAATTATATTCATATACATGCATAATTCTATAATTATTTTGGAAAATATTGTTTCATTAATTTTATAATTATTTTGAATGTTTTTATCATGTTCCAAAACATCGTATAAATATATCAAAATATATCATTTAATTCTAGATATCATGAATAAAAAATTTTAAAGGGAATCCCTTAACTAAAAAGCTAGCAGCTTACAGTTTTCAAATTCTAATTTTTATTTAAGACACATACGTTAAAATTTACAAGAAGAGCTGTCAAGAAAGCAAGTTATCTACTCTCTCATTTTTGCCAAATTACCCATTTTCAATTATAAAAACCTTAAAAATTTATAAAGTAAATCTTTTAGTAAAATAAAACTAGTCCAATCTTTTAAATATTCAGGGAAGTTTCACCCAAAAAACTCAAACAATATGTCTTTCCATATTGGGGCTATGCAAGGACTCCACCAGTTGACCTGCCACCATGGATAAGGGAAATCTCATGAAGCCCCCCCCCATACCTTAATAACTAAGGTTAATGGCTCCTAAGAGAAGAAAAAACACTCTTCTCCTTGAACAAGGCCCTGATAGGATTTCCAAATCCAAGTGATCAGCCATAAGTAGCTACACAGATGGACAACAGTAAATGGACTCAGCAGCATATGCATGTATATAAAAAGGGAGAGAGACAGACAGAAATACACACAAATGCATGAAAGAAGGCAGAAAAGGGAGAGAGAGAGAGAGAGAGAGAGAGAGAGAGAGCATAAACTTCGGATCCACGGACTAATTGTATGTGGAGAGGAGAGAGTGGAGTGGAAATAAGGAAAATAAAATAAATATGTCAGAAATAATAAAAACATTTTAAATATTTTAAAATTAATTCTATTGTAACTCATGGAAAATTTAAATTCATGATTGTTCTTAATAGTTAGTCTTTTGACAATAATGAAGTTGTAGATTTGATGGTAGTTAAAATTAAAAGAAGCTACTAGAAGTACATCAAGAACACAGAAAGCAAATTGAATTAATTTCCAGAAATTCTTTAACACTGTTTAACTCACTATTCAGCTACTACTTCAAAATACCCTAGGAGACACAGGAGTACACATAATTAGCCAGAATAAATCATACCACACAACTCCATAAATCAACTAAGCAATTATACCATCATGTCAGGTTGCTTCTAAAAACCTTCACTCTGCAATTAAGAGAGAATAAGTCATTACCAAGTGTTATTATGAAATACATTTGACATGGGCTTCTCTGAAAGAATTCTACCTCACACTTTGAGAATTCATATTTTATAGAATAACTGCCACTCTTAATTTTTTAATTTATTTCATTTCCTAGAATCTTGTTCACTTTGTAGTCTACTTTTCATTTTCAATGACATCTTCATATGTTAATGAAAACAAATGAAGAAAAATAAAAGTCTACCACTTCCCTATAAAGGAAATTTGAACACACTACATTTTCTAATATAAATGTTCAATGATTAGATAATATTTTCAGTTGTTTTAACAATTTTTAAATTATACATTGACTATCTCAGGTATCATTGCTTTATGTAGTAGCATTATTCATAACTTTCATACCTATAAAACATTTTTTCTGAATTAAGATGTTAAATATCTGTTCTACTCATATTAAAAAATTAAAAAAAACCTTGAATGGGGGTTTCCTGAAATTCTGTCTAGCAAAATATTTTGTTAGACAGGTTATAGTTCCTGGGAGAAAGATTACTAACTTGTGTGGCATAATTCCATCTAAACTATATATAATTAAAAAAAAACTTTTTCCCTGGGGCTTTTTCAAACATCCTGTCTTAGTTTCTGTGACAAAATTCCATGACCAAGTCAACTTACAGAAGAGTTTACCGGGGGCTGACAGTTTCATAAGCTGAATCCGTGACTATCAGGAAGCATGGCAGCCAATGGCAATACAAAGCTCCAGTAGCTGAGAGCTCATATCTTGATCCACAAGCACAAGCATCAGACAGAGAGCACTAACAGGGAAGGATGTGGACTTTTGAACCTTCAAAGCCTACCACCTGTAGCAGGAATCTTAGAGAGTCTTATTAATAAAACAAACTCAGAGCCAAGTTTTAGGGTGAAGCTGGAAGATCAGAGACAGAACAAGCCACAGCTAACCTCACCTGGCCAACTTCTCAGCTGATCTTGTTTCCTCAGACTGGAAGCCTTTGTGTCCTCATATCCAAATGGCTTGCAGCTGAACTGTGCTGCTCAAAACCTAAAAACTTAACCAGCCAAATGCTTAACCAGGCCAAATGCTTCTAGTTTCTGGTCCTCATGCCTTATATATCTTTCTGCCTTCTACCAACACTCCCTGGGATTAAAGGCATGTGTCACCAAGCTTGGCTGTATCCTTGAACAGATGGATTTCTGCCTCTGGAATGCTAGGATTAAAGGCATGAGTGCCACCATTTTCTAGCCTCTGTATCTAGTGGCTGTCTGTTCTCTGACCCCAGATAAATTTATTAGGGTGCACAATATTTTGGGGAACACAATACCACCACAACCACCAGCGACATACCTCCTATAAGGCTATACCTACTAAGAATCCCAAACAGTCCCATCATCTGAGGACAACGTATAAAAGGATATGAACATATGGGAATGATTCTTATTTATACTACTGCACATCTTTAGTATATTTATCCCCCTTCCCTGCATCCCTTCATCCCCAGTCAATCTCATTCTTCTGTCATTTCCCCCAACTTCATCCCTGGCATCTATCTCCTACTATTCATGCATTAAGTGTGGTGATATTGTGTTCTCCAGTATATTGTGCACCCTAATAAACTTATCTGGGGTCAGAGAACAGAACAGCCGCTAGAGGCCAAAAAAATAGTGGCACACACACCTAATCCTAGCATTCTGGAGGCAGAGATCCATCCTGATCTCTGTGGGTTCAAAGCCACACTGAAAACAGCCATGCATGCATGGTGACACACGCCTTTAATCCCAGGAAGTGATGGCAGGAAGCAGAAAGGTATATAAGGCGTGAGGACCAGGAACTAGGACCTTTCTTAAGCTTTTAGGCTTTTGAGCAGCAGTTCAGCTGAGATCCATTTGGATGAGGACACAGAGGCTTCCAGTTTGAGGAAACGAGATCAGCTGAGGAGTTGGCGAAGCGATGTTAGCTGTGGCTTTTTCCTTCTTCTCTGGTCTTCCAGCGTTCACCCCAATAACTGGCACTGGGTTTGTTTTTATTAATAATACCTTTTAAGATTCGTGCTATAGCCGGGCGGTGGTGGCGCACGCCTTTAATCGCAGCACTCGGGAGGCAGAGCCAGGAGGATCTCTGTGAGTTCGAGGCCAGCCTGGTCTCCAAAGCGAGTTCCAGGAAAGGCGCAAAGCTACACAGAGAAACCCTGTTTCGAAAAACCAAAAAAAAAAAAAAAAAAAAGAAAAAGATTCGTGCTACAACTAAGACTTCTCCCAAATCTCCCCTCATGTTCCCTTTTGATTTTCCTGGTTTCTGAGGTTATTTCTAATAATATGTGAAAATCTAAATATTTGGTACTAGGATACACTAGAGAAAGCATTTTATGATTGGGATCTGGGTTACTCACTCAGTACGATAGAAGATATTTCCATTGCCTTTGGTTACATTCCAGAATTTGAAGATAATACCCTTTTGCTGAATATACTACACACTTGAGACACGTGTCTTAAAGGAATCAATCTGATTCTGACCAGGAAACCGACTCCCCGAGGGCTAGCTTTCTTAATAGAAAAAGGTGTGCTCTCAAAGCCAACAAAGTCAAGAGCAGCCAATAATTCTATCCATATATAAAGCCTGAGAGTCACAATAGTGACAACCCAGCAACCTATACCCAATGATGCAATAATTACACTTACTTATATCTTTGAAATAACCAATAGCTACCTAATTGGCTCTCTTGAGGCCTACCAATGGGAGGTCATAGGTCCTATTGGAGACACTAGTTCTTCCAGTTTCCTAGATAAATACAACCTCTAACTACATTCTAAATGTGCATCTTTGTATGCACAGATAAGTGTAGCTCTCATCCACTACCAAGAAACATCTTTTTATAACAGATAGAGGCTGTTACAGAGATCAATAACTGGTTAAAATGAAGAGACTATGTAACCATGAGGTACACAGTCCCAATTTTTACATTTACAGTACATCTGCTAAAGCTAAAGCTCAGGGAACATTGTTAAAGAGTGGCCAACAATTGTAAGAACCAGAACAGGGCATATGCTGTGAGACAGAGTCTTCTAGACATGGGGGCTGGGAGTGGGTAGGGAAACTGCATCATTGCGAACTCAATGATATAGTTGGCTGAGCAAGATACACAGAATGAGAACACAAACCTATATGCCAGTGTAGATGTGGGGAAATTTCACAAAGCTTTACCTTAGACGAAGAGCTACCCTTAGATGATAGAGAATCAGGTTTTTTTTCTCTCCTGATAATTTACACAACCCCAAGTGGTCTGTTCTAAATGCATATACATATATACAATACCTGAATGAACTCATTTATGAGTGTGTTAATGATTTTAAAAGGTCATTCATTCATTGAAATGGTAGTCTTGGGACTATGGGAAAGTTGGATGCAGAAATGAGGGGTGGAAACGATGTACACACAGATGAAATTCTCCAAAAATTAAAAAAATAAATAATAGAATAAAACTAATATTAAACTTAGTAGTAGGTCCTCTATGCAAGCAATACATTACAACATTTTAGAAATTCCTTTCTGTGTGGAACTGTTTGTGTTCATTTGTTCGCTTACATTACTCTTTTCGAAGAAAAGGATTTTACTCCATATCTGAGTATTTAATTTATCCAAAAGACTTCAGTTTAGCTCTAGTGAAAAACTCTTTTGCTTTTCGTAACAAATAATATTTTTTAAATATGTGTTGGGACAATTCTACATTTTTCAAGTGTAGTCAGTTTTAGATATCTTTTTATGTTTGTAATGAAAGTTTGAAATTATATTGGTTAGGGTTCTCTAAAGGAACAGAACTGATAGAATAAGCTATTGTGTTTGTGTGGTTTATTAGATATTATAAAATAACAGAGTGGCTTGCAGGCTGTGGTTCAAAAACGCCCACAATGACTGTCTCATGACAGAAATGCCAAGAATCTGCTTTGGTCCAAGAGACTGGATCTCAGTTTGTTGCTAGAGTCCCAGGAAACTCCTAGGCAGTTTACAGTCTACCTTGGAATCCCAATTACCAGCTAAGGAATGCCCCAGGAAAGGATAGATGGACTTCCCAGTCAGAGTTAGTGCAACAGACAAAGAATAAAAGTTTCCTTCTTCCATGTTCTTTTATATAGGCTGCAACCAGAAGATATGTCTCAGATTTCAGGGGAATCTTCTGACTTCAAATGATCTGGTTTAAGGGTAGGTCTTCCAGATAAAATATGCCAACCAAGAAAAAGTTCTCACAGTTGTTTCCAGATGCTTGTGTTTTCATTAATTCCAGATGTAGTCATGTTGACAACCAAGATTAGCAAAGACATATTCAGATAGTTAATATATATTAAACTAATGGTGATAGGCTAGATTTAAATTATAATTTGATTTGTATATTAATATTAATGCATATATGCAATCATCTTTTATTATATCTTGATTAGTCTGCATATTTATTTGATTGACTTATAGAAAGGCCCTATTTCAGATTATTTCTTTCATAATTTGAATTTTATATTTTTTATTCCTTTGTGTGTGTGCCTGCCACAGAATATATGTGAAGGTAAGAGAATAGCTAGCAGTCCTTGGTTCTCCTCCCACCATGGGTGTTCCTGAGATTAAACTCAGGTCATCAGGCTTGGTACCAAGTATCTTAACCTATTAGGTCTTCTCCCAGGCCCAAGATATCTCAATTTATACACTATTCTTTTTTATCTTACTAAATGTGCTGTTTTCAGAACAAACAATAACTATCTCATTATTTGTGTTATAAACAAAAGTCATATCCTGTAATATCAGATGACATCACACTTTAACCATTTAGAATGTTTTCCATGCAATAATGGAGTTTACTTCTGCTTCTGTCTGTGTAACTAGGCCATTGTGTTATCTCCACATTAGACTATCCATCCAGTATTTATCATTTTCCTTCACCATTCTTGTTCTAACAGGACATCATTAAACAATTGTCTTGGTAACTATTTTGTTTTTAATTTGTAGTATAGTTCTATTGATAATTTGTCATTAAGTGTGTTATTGCTTAATGGATTGCTTTGATAACCTTATCTAGAATTTCTACAATTTCTATCCGAGTTTCAAATTTGTTAAGATAGTAAAATACCTGAAAAAAATCAGTAAATTGATTTCCTGTGTCTCAGCATTTTTCTCCCTGTGAATCTGACTCTTGCTCCAATTAAGGGATCTATAAATCTGACTGTCCTTGAGCTCTGCTTTGCATTATTTTCCATGGAATTATTTCTGAATATGATGATTTGCAAGGGATTCTGTCATTGTTAATTAGGTACTGTTACTCAATAGTTTTCAAGGAGTATATCAGTGAATGAAAAACCTTCTTTCAATGTAAAATGATGGCCACTCAAAAATTTTAGTCAGTAAAAATGGTGTTATGGAATAGGAGTCAGTGTAAGATGGCTCTTATAATTTAAATTAATCTACTTCTATTAATCTATGTGCTGCACCAAGGCTCATACTCACCTGTGTACTGTCTGTCCTGCTTTCCTGCTTTCTCCCTGTCTTCTCTTATCCCTACCCTGTTTCTTCCCAGCATCTGCTACGCCTGGAAATCCTGCCTAGCTATTGGAGTTGAGCTTTCTGTTAAGCCAATCGAAGTGAAACTTCTTCACAGTGTACAAAAAAAGATTATCCCACAACATAAGTCATGCTTGGTAAAACAAATATTCTCTTTAAAGCCCTGCTGCTTAATACTGACAAGGTTGGTGGAACCCCTCCACCACTAATAAAAATTCATCCTGAATTTCAAAAGAAATGAGCCAGATTCAAGCTGTAGCATTATTTAAAACTGCTTTAGAATGTTTAGAATAAATAGGCATTTTAAAAGCTATTTACTTTAGTTTGTCATGATTTCTATTTAGAAGATATTCTGTCTAGAAGCTTCTCAGATGGTATGATTTCATTTACAATGAAAGATTTAAGTCTGAGTGTGTGTATATAATATTCTTTTAATGTCATATAAATATTTTAATGGCAATGAAGACTTAACCAGTGGCTTGCAGGTAAAGGTGTGTATTGATAAATTTAAAAAAAAAATCAGAGACCTCCCTTTTAACTACATGGAGTTGCCTTAATAATTTCACCAATAGTGGATCTCTGCATCTGCTTCCATCAATCATTGGATGAGAGTTCTATCATGACAGTTAGGGTGTTCGGCCATCCAATCACCAGAGTAGGTCAGTTCGGGCTTTCTCTTGACCATTGCCAGTAGTCTATTGTGGGGGTATTTTGTGGATTTCTGGAGACCTCTCTAGCACTCTGCTTCTTCCTATTCCCATGGGGTCTTCATTTATCATGGTCTCTCTTTCCTTGTTCTCCCTCTCTGTTCTTGATCCAGCTGGGATCTCCTGCTCCCCTAAGCTCTTTTTCCCCTGACATGAGCTGGCTTTTTGGAGCCTGGGGCCTATGATGAGACACTTTGCGCAGCCTGGGTAAAGGGAGAAGGGGACTGGACCTGCCTTGACTGAATCTACCAGGCTAAGCTGAATCCCCAGGGGAGTCCTTGCCCTGGAGAAGGTGGGGATGGGGGGTGCATTGGGGAGAGGGCAGGAGGAGGGAGGACAGGGCAATCTGTGGCTGATGTGTAAAATTAAATTAATTATAAAATTTTAAAAAATCAGAGGATAATGTTAATTAATGTTTTTAAAAATATGTGAAATATGTTGTTCATATTGTTCTACCATACGATTTACTCAAATTGACTAGATGGTGTGCTCAAAATGATAAAAGCAAGGAAATAAATCTGGAAACGGTCCCTCTTACTTTCTACTGTTTCATTTCACTCTGAGCCATGTTTTCACATTTAGTTGAATCAAAACCTTGTAGAAAAATGTTCTGAACATAAAATTTCTTTTTCATCATTGTTAAGTTCATCTCACAAAGTATTTGGGTACTTGCATAGATTAAATTTTATTATATTTGTAGTACCGATCTGCTTTACTAGGTTATATTTAATAAGTCAAATACATTTTCTTATACTCATGTTGGCTTTCATTATCAGATATATTATATAATACTTTCTTCAGCTATAAGGTATACAGTTGTGCTGGTCAGTGGTAGGCACGCCTTTAATCCCAGCACTCAGGAGGCAGAGCCAAGCAAACCTCTGTGAGTTCAAGGCCAGCCTTGTCTACAGAGTGAAATCCAGGACAGGCACCAAACTACACAGAGAAACCCTGTCTCGAAGAAACTTATTAAAAAAAAAAAAGGTATACAGTTGCAGAAATTGTTGGAGCCATTTGCTACTTTTATTGCAGTGTAAGTGTATAATTTAATCTCTAATAATTATGAAATTTATAATGGTTAACCTGTACAATGTACTTGTTAATATTTTGAAGACACAGAAATAATTTTCATAATTCACACTCATGTTATTCACTTCGATATGCACTATAATGCCCTGCCCCAAGTAAATTAATGTTTCCTTCGTTTACTATTCAGAATGTGGTGGAAGTTTCAGTGAATTAATTTGCCTACCATTATGTGTAATGGGCTGAAGTTACATTAATCTACTAAGTGATATTCCAATCAAAGCTTATGAAGGACTAATTCATCTGAGCAGGAGCTAGCAGAATTGATTCTATTTCCAACACAAGAGCAGAGTGCATGGTTCTGTAACTTAAAATTAAATTTTAGAATACATGCACACATTTTTCACCATCAGTTAATTTTTTATCAGGTGATGGTTGATGGAAGGTTGTGGTGGGTAACATTTTTAACATAATTATACTAATCCAAGTGTAACAAATGTAGAAAATGTACTATTATTAATTTTAATGAATAATAAAATATAAATTACCAGTCCATGAGAAGAATATTAAAGATCATTTTAGATTCAATTTCAGAATCCCTCAGATTCATTAATAATCTTGTGAGTAATCAGGAGCAGTGAGAATACATCCTTAGGCAAAAAAATCACTTACAGAGACTAACTTCAAACTTAATCAACTCTGATGGAATCACACACACAGTATACCCAGATATTCACACAGATGTATCCATACCATATTTCCTTTAAAATGATGGGTAAACTGTGTATAAATAATGACACTTTAAAGATAAAATTTCATCAATGTATTTCTAAACTAACAATGGATATTTAAATAAAAACAAACAAAAACAAACTTCAAGGGCTGCAGATTTAACTCAGGGCACCAGTGTTTGCTCTGCCAGTCCCATCACTGATCATTGCAAATCTCAAATTGGTGGTATATATGGAAAACCATGTGATCAGAAAGATCTGTGTAGTTATATCAAGATGAAACCGATTAAGAAGATAAACTTGTAAAGTGACTTCAATGAAGCATATTCAGACCTGACACACTTTTATTCAAATGATAGACATATATCTTTTGATTATGAGAAAATAGATTCATTAGTAAAACAGTAAATGACAAATGTGTAGACCACATTAAAGCACAAGATTCTAAAGTACAATATTTGGAAAATTTTCAATAGAAACATTTAAATATTCTATATACAAAGACCATGAATATTATATTTTCTAAAAGCAAATTGTGGTGGTATTGTGTTCCCCAAAATATTGTGTATGCTAATAAACTTATCTGGGGTCAGAGAACAGGACAGCCACAATATTAAACATAGAGGTTAGGCAGTGGTAGCATACGCCTTTAATCCTAGCAGTCCAGAGACAGAAATCCCTCTGGATCTCTGTGAGTTCAAGGCCACATTGGAAACCTCCAGGCACGGTGACCCACACCTTTAATCCCAGAAAGCCACACCTTTAATCCCAGGGAGTGGTGGTAGAAAGCAGAAAGGTATATAAGGCGTGAGGAACAGAAACTAGAGCCCTTTTGGCCTGGAGAAGCATTTGGCCTGGTTAAGCATTCAGGCTTTTGAGCAGCAGTTCAGCTGAGACCCATTCTGGATGAGGGCTCGGGGCATCCAGTCTGAGGAAACAAGATCAACTGAGAAGTTGGCCAGGTGAGGTTAGTTGTTGTTTGTTCTGTCTCTCTGACCTTCCAGTGTTCACCCCAATACCTGGCCCGGGTTTGTTTTATTAATAAGAACTTTTAAGAGTCGTGCTACAGCAAATAATAAAGTTAACTTAAGTTTCATATTTTCTTATTGTATTGCAATTTAAAAAATAAATATGGAGGCAGAGCCATGCGGATCTTTGTGAGTTCGAGGCCACCCTGGGCTACCAAGTGAGTTCCAGGAAAAGCGCAAAGCTACACAGAGAAACCCTGTCTCGAAAAACCAAAAAAAAAAATAATAATAATAATAATAAAAATAAAATAAATAAATAAATACTATTTTAGAATAAAATATCTGACAAATATATATATATATGTATATGTGAACTCCTTTGTCTACTTTCTTTACTTTTTCCATACTTCTTTCTCTCCATGTTCCACAGTAAATATTTCTCATAGCAGCATATTCTAGAATTTCATAGATACTCATATAAGTGAAGTATAATTCTCAACTTTTATATGACAGTGGAAAAAAATCTTAGAAATTTTCTATTATCAACAGATATGGATAAATATTGGTATGGTTTGCTATCTATTGTGTCTGCTAATTGTGTGAACAAAGAAATTATCTGTGGCTGCATATTCCCCCATTCACTACAAATTGTTCAACTATTATTATGTGGGTGTATATCCATGTCTTGTCTTGGTTCAATGGGCTTTTATGACTCCTGAGTCCTTCTGAGGTCCTCAATGCAAGAATTCATCTTCCTGAAAGAGGGATTCTTCTGCATATTGGTCATTGAATCATTTGCCTTTTATGGATTGGCCAAGAAATCTATGAAGTCAAAACCTTCATTTTACTTCAGTTCTTTTTCTGCCATTTTTTGTAATGCATAATTTCAATAACTATTGTAATATCCTTTGTATTGGAGTGTCCTGAACTGTAAATACCATTTATGTGCTATATTTTTCCAGTTTCCTTGGGATTTTTTTCTATGTCTTGGTAATAGTAACATAACATAACAAACCAACAATCAAAAATATCTAAACCTCCAAACTGCAGAATATTCTTTTTCTTCATGGATAAATTTATTCTTGCCTAATATTCCACATTTCCCATGAATACAAAG
This sequence comes from Peromyscus nudipes, assembly GCA_902168325.1. Lineage (NCBI taxonomy): Eukaryota > Metazoa > Chordata > Mammalia > Rodentia > Cricetidae > Peromyscus > Peromyscus nudipes. The sequence goes on along the minus strand of CABHPH010156746.1, from coordinate 29,848 downwards.
TTTCAAATTAACCCCAACTATCAGGCCAAATGTACTCAGGGAGGATATTCATAACAAGTTAAAAAGAATTAATCTAGAAGGCAAGAAGAGGAAATGAGAGGATATGAGATTACAATAAATATATATGTGATTAAGATATGCTCCATAGTAAGTTGGACTGCAGATGAAAAAGTAATTAACATGAAACAATTTTTTTGGAGGGGAGCTGAGGATCAAACCCAGGGCCTTGTGCTTGCTAGGCAAACGCTCTACCACTGAGCTAAGTCCCCAACCCTGAAACAACGTTTTTAACTATGCTTTTAGTCTTAACTTTAAAATCTGAAAAATATCAATGATTTATATTAGAAATAATTACTTGGAATAAGATGGACGTGGAAATTATATCTGAGTGTGAGAATCATTTTGCATATGTGTGAGAATAGATTATTCTGAAAGTACCTCTTGCCTTCAAAAACTGATCTTCAACCAGACAATACAACCAAGTTAATAAAGCATCTTGACATACTTCAGAAATATACTGAATCTGCTATTAAATCTATTCTTTTTCAACTGGTCTTTAGAATACAATATAATCATCTCTCTATGTCTTACACTTCCCAAATAATCAGCTTTTTCAACTTAAGATAAATACATATCTTAAATTTTAAACTATGTATTCCTCATTGCCCTTAACTCAGAATAACATTGTGTGTGTGTGAGTGTGTATGTGAATGTGTGAATGTGTGTGTGTGTGTGTTTGTGTGTGTGTGTATGATTTGCTGAAAGCAACCAGCAAGTTGAAAGTAACCTTAAACCAAATAAGCATCTATAAATGTTAGAAGAAACATAGGGATTTATGTTAATATCGTTTGTTTACTCTTTTGAGCACCATTCTGTGTCAGTTGGGGTCAGTAAAGTAAGTTCTGCGTCTTAAAATCTGTTAAACATTACTTTAGAAAATAAATCTTTATTCCTACCCCATACATTATTTTCTCTTATGTTCAAAAATGCAAAGCAAATCCTTTTGTTAAAGAGAGACAATAGCAACAGACAGAGTTCAGACATATATAACATACAGACTCCAGTCCACAAGTTACAAAGAGGTCTGAGATACATGGAGAGAAGTGAAGAACTCAAATCTGTACTCACACTTGCTCTAAACTACTCCAAGAGGAACTCTCTTTATCCTTTAATGTAGTTTCTATACAGGAAGTTATAAAACAATATTGCAATTTTTACACTTTCAAATGGTCATCTATAAATATTACAGGTCATTGAAGTACTTGTATTATAGTAAAAATGTTAACTTGTTTAAAATCTACAGCTATGAAGTATCATTTGTTCGCTTTTGAGTATTTTTGTTGCTTAAACATTTTAAACATTACCAATTAAAAGCAGCTAAGGTGAGTGAAGTATGTATTAGATAAAACATATTTTCAGATCCTATTGACTATTTTAAGTATAGGTCTCACTGGGAATTGTTTTGCTTTTTTTGTAGAAATTCATGTAAGCTCAACTGACAAGGTCAAAAACCAGAAGCTTCATAGGGGAATTGGCTAATGCGAAGAGAGTTCAAGATCTTTAGAAAATGTGGCACGTTGTCTGACATTGTATCCATGGGACACTTTCTATTCTACATCATCACACCTTTTTCTATTCATGCCCCCTGAGACACCACTACACAACAAAAATGATTATTCTTATGGTGCCAGGTCTAGTGCTTGATTGCAGGGAAGTTTCCCAACTGAATAGCTGTACACCAAGGAACCTGTGTGCATCAACAGCCTCATTTAATTTATTTGAGAAGAGATAAACCAGTGGGAGACAAAGGAGCAACTGTTCTGGCTGCTCCAGTGGACCAGTAGGGGCTCCTTGGGGTTTTCAATTTCCCATTCAGACCTCAACCATCTGCAGATCATGGCATGAAGGGACCCCAAGAGAGAAGGCTGCCTGATGAGTTAAAGATGTGAAGACAAATCATGTAATGCATCCTAATGAAAAGAAAAATGAATTCTCAGAGGAAGAAAATTTTTAAAGACGAAGAAGTTGAACTGAAAGTTATGACAGAGGAACTTGTCCTAATTGCTGGAGACTTAGGAGAGACAGCGTCTTTGGAGACAAGTAATAGGACTGCCATTGCAAAGACTCTTGCCAGCTCAAGTGTGGTGAGCACAGTGAGCATGGCTCTGGCAGGCTTTGCCCTTCTCCTCATTCCTTCTGCCTTGATAACAACCATTATATTGCATTTATAAAGCTAGTCCCCAAGGTCTATCCTTTTATTAGGCCACTTCCTGTGCCTGAGGCTAACTACTAAGGTCCAGCTATCAAAGTATGGAAGTCCAGCAATCAGAAGCCCTTGTGGTTCACCTAAATGAAATTAAACATTGCATCCTAACGTGGGACTTCCCCTCGTATCTTTATAAACTGTCCTTTTCCTATGGGCCATGACTGTCTCCTCTCTATGCAGAAGCAGTCCTTTGTCCCTCTGGGACAAATCTCCCTGGCCCCTTTCTCTTGTCCTCCTCCTTTCTCTCCTGTTCTCTCTCTCCTGTGTTTGTCTCTTATTCCTTGCCCTCTGTCTCTCTGGGGCAAATACATCTTCTTTGTGCTGAGAAACTGATCTTAGGGTGTCCTGAGCCGATACTTTTCCCTTCAGCCATGGCATCTATGGCTTACCAGAAAAACACAAGCCTACATGAAATACAGCAAAGTGAGTGCTAGACTTTTACAGTATTTGAAATGACAGTAGCTGTGACAGGTGCTTGGGAGGTAATACAAAAACAAGAAAACAGTGTCTGTAGATACTTGCCATTTTGTCTGAAAACACAATATATTTCATATCACCATTCTGTATAAATAAGAACAAAACTATCACATCTGTATTTTTAAATGCCGAAAGTAAAGTTTAAATTAAACATAGACAATAAATGTCACAATAAACAGAAGACCAAGTTATCTGTTAATTTCAAACAGTTCCGTAAATGCAAGCCACCATCTTTGACATGGAAGCTTTACATAAGAATCAAACTGTGTATGCAAAAGTAAATCAGGAAACATCTTCCTGTAACTATTTTCAGATGTGATGTCAAAAACCTCAAGTGTTTTTCAGTACAAATGAGATGAACTATGAGCAGACGCCTCGGAGCATGTACATTTCACCAGAGCACTTACGCTGTGGCTTTGAACCGTATGTGGCACTATTAGACAAAACTAGAACAAACTGTTACAAATCCCCTCAAATGTGCATGAGCCTGAAGATCATAAATATGCAATCCATTCTCCAGCAGTTTTATCACCTTAATGCATGTTCTTTGTAGAACATTCAGAAATAAATAGATTGTGCTTTTTTTTTTTTTCCGTAATTGAGAAATAACTGTTTTCAGTTTGGATCTGTTTTATTTTCTCCCAAATGTTCCTCCCACTGGCATTGATGTCAGAAAATCCTTTCCTTACTTGCTGAAAGAAAATTCACTATAAATACTCATTTTATTATATGAATTCAAAGAAAATGCATGTTAATTTATTTCCAGGAATATATCTTTAGTATGAATATAAATGGTTGTGTTACTGTCCAGTAATATTAATGTTGATATTTTCAGGCCATGTTTTAAGACTGGATATAACACTTCATTTTAATTTCAGAAAGTGTTTCTTGGGTTGGTATTATGAAACTAATAAAAAGTAACAACATCCAAACTCCCAAATCTCTAGAAAGAATGCAAAGGTCTTTGTTTCCCACCTGGTGACTTAAAAATGAGTCCTCTTTTTTCCTCCATTCCTCCTTCTGTCCCTTCCTCCCTCCTCTTGGCCCTCCCCTCTCCCCTCCCCTTCTCCATCCCTCCATCCGTCCCTTCATACACCCTCTCCCCTTCCCACGCTGCACTCCCAGTACCTGTCTCCCTCCTTTCCTCTTCATCTCTCTCTAAATTTTAAAGTATTTAGTTCTAAATGGCAGCACATTGCGACTGCGATGGAAATCTGAGTGCTCTGCTGTTGTGAATTTGGTGGACAGTGCTACTTGGAAACCTCACAGACACATTGTAGCAGAGTTTGTGACCAGGATGTTCTGGTTTTCTTCACACCTATATGTACCATGCTTCCTTATCTGAAGAGAGGCACCTTTGAAAGGTTTCAGACTTTAGTGATTTAGGGAATTCAGTGATTTAGAAAATCTAGTGATGAAAATGAGATTTCATATGGGACACAACTATCCCTCGGACAGTCTTAGTCTAGGGGATAGTTATCACCCACAGAGACTAAGGCAATGAAAGTATGACTGTAGAGATGACCAAGCTACACTAGTGGACA
>CABHPH010156746.1:4962-19157 GCA_902168325.1 Peromyscus nudipes | reverse complement strand
CAAGGGCACTTGCTCAGCTATGTTCATAGCAGCATTGTTTGAAAACACTGTTTTTGAATAAAAAGTTTTCATTTTGTTTCTCTTCTATTATTTTTGGTTGTCACACTGCCAGTGCAATTCTTTTCAGTTAGATAAAAATTAATAATGAATTCAACTCCAGTTATGCTCAGAAACACAAGCTCAGGCTTTGATACAGGTTTGATTTCTCTGTCAAAAATATGTCTTCCACCGTTATCTGTAAACTATTCATTTTCTGGTTGCATAATCTGAAATACTTTAGACTTAATACCTATTTTTACTCTAAATATGTATTTATTTTAATGGTACTCTTAATATTCCCAAATGATCTTGATTCTTCCTCAGTTGTGGTAAGTATAACTGAACAAATTTAGTATACATGTAATTACAAGCTAAATCTTATGAAACCCTAATCTTCCCACACAGTCTTTACTCTCTCTGTCTCTGTCTCTCTCTCCCTGTCTCTCTCTCTCTCTGTGAGTGAGTGAGTGTGTGTGTGTGTGTGTGTGTGTGTGTGTGTGTGTGTAATTATATTTTGCTCAACATAAAACTGTGGAATACTTATTCAGTGCAGTGTTTCTGAATATAATTTAGTTATGGTTTTTGTTCATTTTTATATATTGTAACTTTTTAAGGAACCACAATTATGACTGGAAATTACTCCTCTTAGATATTTGTTTTCAATGTAGTTTTTTTGCCAATTGATAACAACTATTTCTTATATAGCATATAGATGTGAAAATACATAAAGAACAGTATACTTTATAAAATTCCTAATTTAAAAAAATAAATGTTTGACACCTTATGGCTCACGATAGATTCCCTGTGTTGCATTCATTTGGAAATTCTACTGTAATAGTTAGTACAAAAAACTGACTGTCTTCTATTACTAATTGTTAAGCTCTGCACTGTTTCAGAGATACTTGCCGTGGATGCAGTACACTATGTGAGATGAAGTCAGAATTTGTAACTGTAAAGGTTTGAATCCAAATACAGTTTTTATTTGTTTGTCTTTGTTTTGTTGGGAGTTGAGACTGTTTTTGCCTTACATAGGCAAAACTGGCAGGCCTGACCTGAACCAAACACACCCATCTCACATCTCAGATATATTAATGAACAACCATATCTGGATCAAAAAATAATTTTGTAGTATGGACTTCTATCCATAGGAATTTCATGACAAAATTTGTGATTAATTTTTATTTCAAACAAGTATAAATTATTGTGAAGTAAAAATGTTAAGAAAAAAATGATCTTGCTGAGACATTAGTGTCACACTTTTATTATGTTAGACAATTCTGATTGTGCTGCAATGAGGAAAGACATTTAAAGGATAGATAGTGTTGATGGAAGAGCTATTCTCAGATTATTTTCTTTACTATTCAGTGTCAGTAGAAATCACAGTGCAATGAACTTCCTGGTGATAACAGAGGATAGCCTGACAATGTAATTTCTGTGCATGTGTCACCTATTTAAGATTTAACTAATTCGAATTCCCTTGGATACCTTTTATGATTTTCAAAATGTATATAAAATAATGGATTTTTCTTAAAATATAATATATATATATATACATAGGTTTTTTGAGACAGGGTTTCTCTACACCTTTCCTGGATCTCGATCTGTAGTCCAGGCTGGCCTCGAACTCACAGAGATCCGCCTGCCTCTGCCTCCTGAGTGCTGGGATTAAAGGCATGCGACAGCACCACCCGGTTTAAAATATAAAATTTATAATTCATCTGGATTAAACTTGATGAATTGCAGCACAAAGAATTATCTTATTTCTCCACTACTTTTAACATTTTTTTGCTATTATCTACTTAATTATGTTGTTTTTAGTTTTGACATGAATTTAGACACCATTTTCAAGTGATTCTATTTTAGTATGTCTTCTATTTGAAGAAACACATTGTTAATAAGTATCTCATTTAAACTTAATCTTTGGATGAAAATAAAATAAAAATCATCCCCTCCGAGTGACACTCACATAAATTATAAATAGGTTAGTTGAGAACAAATAATGTCACTAAATAAGTACGGTCTCTTGGTAAAGTAAAAAATGGAAAAGAAAAGAGAAACTTTGGGAAAAATACTATAATAATATAATTTATTGGTTGTCTGATACGTTCACTGAAGTCAGCATTGTGCTGTATAACATAGGCAAAAAACAAAAACTAGAAACAAAACAAAACAAACCTACAATGAAGAATATTTCAAAGCAGTACTCCACTACAGTACATGACCTTTCATTTTGATATAATAAAAACACAGTGATTTTCAGCCAGGAGCAGGCTTACTCACAACTGAAAATATCCTGGAATTAAATACATCCATCACATCTGTCTTTTGTTTGTTTATTTGTTTGTTTGTTTGTTTGTTTTAGTACTGTTTGAAGTACACACTATCAGTTTCTGAGGCACTAACCAACATATTAGGAAGAAAGGAAAGAGGGAAGGAAAGAGGGAGAAAGAAAAAAAATTGAATTAGGTTTACAAACCTTCATTTTCAGCCTGGAAATATGGCTCAGTGGTTAAGAATGCTGGGTACTGTTCCTGAGAAAGCAGTTTTGATTCCCAGCGGCCACACTGGTGGCTTATACCTGACTCTAAATTCCAGTTCCAGATGAAACAGTGCTTTTTGCTGGCCTCTATAGGCACTAGGAATGAACACGACACACAGAAAAACATCAATGCACATAAAATAAAATTTTAAAAATTAAAAGAAGAAAAATTGTGATAAAATATAATCTAAAAGTCGTTTTTTTAATTTAAATCTTCTAAATACAGAATTGGAAATGCCGTGAAATTATACTTGATCTTAGCTAAAGGGCTAAAAGAAAAAGTATCCCACAATATTTATTATATCTGTTAAGATAAGTTACATATGGCTTACTGCTGAAAAACCTTTCCAACAGTATGTTTGAGATAACTGATTTGCATAATTAGACAATCAGTTGAAGTTAATTCATAATGATATTTGAGGGACTAATTCTTAGGAAATAAATTATTTCTTTCCCCTGAAATTCTCACTGATCTTTAAATAGTGACACACATCATCATGGAGTTCTGGCTGGCTCAAGTCCTGCTCAGAATGGCAAGCACAAACACATAAAATATGCACACATACACAAAAACAGATATACCCATACTCTGTACCAAAACGACTAAAAAAAAAAAAAAAAAAAAAAAACTCAACCAATTTCAGAATTAAGAAAAATGTGACAAAGAGGGGCAAACCGAGGGGGCAGAACATTGCCTTTCATCTGAAGTCAATGTTGACTTTGATGTGACAGGCCTAAAAACCCTATAAAAAACATACCTTATGACAATTTTATGTTTCTACTGCACCAGATGTTAAAAGTGAATTCTGAGAAAGTCTTTGTATAATTTTTTTCTATTATTTCTACCTACTGGCTAATAACTGAGATTTGCAGATGAAGTAAACAGGAAGGGAATCGGTGGAACAGAAGTTGTAGGTATCAGAGTGTATTCAGTAAATGTTTCAATAAGTCTCACTGTAAGGGAAACAGGTTAATGTAGTTGACTGACACCAAAAATTAATACTGTTTCAGGAAAAATAAGAAATTTGGGATTGTCAAAACACCCTATAAAACAGAGTCCTGTATTTAATCCACCTATGTGGCTCCATTACAGGAAACAAGAAAAGACACCAGTAGAATAAAATCAGAAATATACATGAGAAAAACTAAGACTCAAAGGAGGCAATCAAGACATTCAAAACAGGTTACTTTTGTCTAAAAATCTTAAAATTGTGTTCATGCATGCCAGCAAAGAAGCAATTACACAAATAACTTAATTTGATTTTTAAAATATAAAAAATGAAACAATTTACATAGACATTAACAAATGAAATTAGTGGGTTATTGAAAATTGTAGTAAAAAAGCTTACAGAATTAACACAGGTTAATAGAGAAGACCCAATGTACAGATCAAAGAAAAAGTACTGAAAAAATTCACTCCTCCAAGAGACATCAACCAAACTTGGCAAAAGTTAGAACAAAACTATGCGCAAACCCTCATATCAAATCTGGATACCAGGAACCCAGTATGAAGAAAAGGGTCCCAAGCACAGGCAAAAGAGTCAGAGCTACCACCCACCCATCCTTCTAGGAACACACAAGCAGAGGACCTAGCTCAGACCCATACAGGGTCTGTGCTTGTCTCTTCAGTCTTGATAGTCCCCTGTGAGCCCTGATTAGTTGATTCTGTGGGTTATGATCCCTTGATGGTCTCAAATCTTCTGGCTCTTGGAATCCCCCCTCCCACCCCTCTTATGCGGAGTTCCCCTGTCTCCACCCAGTGTTTGGCTATAGGTTTCTGCACCAGTTCCCATCAGTTGTTAGATGTCACCACTCTGTTGATAATTGGGCTAGGCACTAATCTCTGAGTATAGCAGACTATCATTAGTAATCCTCTTCACTGATTTTTTTCCCCCAATGGTGTTTACTTTTATCGTGGGTATCTGTCTGTCCAGCCTTTGGTTCCTGGCCATCCAGAAAACCCTGATGTGTGCCTCAAGTTGGACCAGTCATTGATTGGCCATGCCCACAAGCTCTGCATCACCTTTACCCCAGCACATCTTACAGGCAAGACAGATTGTAGATGGAAGTCTTCGTGGCTGGGTTGGTGTCCCAGTCTCACTGCTGGAAGGCTTGCCTGGTTATAGATGATGGACAGTTCAGGCTCTATTACTAGACTTCTTCACTATGGTCACTCTCATAGAATCCAAGTAGTTTCCACTACACTATGTTTCTACCACACCACTCAAATGTCCCCCAATTTCAGTTGTCTCTCCCAGGTGACACCTTCTGCTCCCATCCCCACCTGCCCCACAATTCACTTGTAAAATCTATTGTTTTTTTTCCTTTCCTGGGGAGATCCATGTGTCCCGATTTGAACCCTCCTTTTTACTTAGCTTCTCTGCGTCAATAGGTTATGGCACGATTATCCTTTACTTAGCAATTTCTGTCCACTTTTAAGTGAGTACTTACCGTGTACATCTTTCTGTGTCTGGGTTACCTCACTCAGGATGAACTTTTCTAGTTTTATCCATTTGCCTCCAAATTAATTATCTGCTTAAAAATTTGATTGTTCTTTATAACACCAGTCATACCTTAGATTCTAATCCAGTTTTATAATCTTTAGCTTCTTGTTGGATTTTTCACCATTCCTATTTTATCCCCTTATTGATTTAAATTTATATCTTCAGTTTCTTCTTTATTTTTATATGAACTATGTCTTTTTGTTCTGTGATTTTTTTCTTTAAGTTTTATTTTTGTATTCATATTTTTAGTAATATTTAAATGTTTCTTTTTCTGTTTTTCTTATTACTTTGAGTTGTTTGGCTATAATTTTAAGGCCAGCTTTATATAAACTAACTAGGCTAGAGATTTCACTGAGTAGTAAAATATTGGCCTATCATGCTTGATCCTGGAGTTTAATCCCTAATATCATTTCTAAAAAAAAAAAAAAAAAAAAAAAAACCTTAGAAAACATAAAAACAAAAGTTCTATCAGAATCTATGCCAGATTTATAACCAGTGTACTCTATTTAGATATAGAAAAGTACTACTACTTTCTATCCTCCACTTTTCCATCACTACTGATATATTATATCCCCATATCACGTAAACTCAGTAATACATTCCTGTCATTTTTATTCTATAGAGCTATGTGCCATTTAAAGAGCTTGGAGAAAAAGGGCTATAGTGCATGCAAAATATTTTTGTTGTGTTGGCCTCTTTATTTACCATTCACTGTTGTCATTGTTTTTCTTATTTATTCAAATTTGCCATCTGATTCAATGTTCTTGATTTACTTCAACTATACACTCACTCATTGAATTTGGCCCTTGTTATTTAATATATTTTCCTGTCTATTATGAATCCATTGCTATTGTTTACATGTGTGCTCCACAAAAAATGAAGTCAAACCTAATATCCATGATCTCCCTTTTACGAACACTTGCCTTTTAGAAGTCTTTGGTTCAAATGGGAATCATGCTTACAAACTGATGAATGATATGTTATCAAAGAACTTCAAGGTAATACTTTAAGGGCCTTCTGCCCTTGAGCTCCTTCCTTGTTAGGTGCCAGTGTCTATGTTTTCTCAAGAATGACACAAGGCATATGCTAAGAAGCAGAGACAGTGATGCCCCATATATCTCAAATGAACCACAGGATTGATCCTTGACTTTTCCACCTTCCAGAACTGTGAGGATGTATTTTTTTTAACAGTTCAACCAATATTGGACTCTTCTTTAAAAACAGTATAACAGGTTCCGCCCTCCACCACCAGCAACCTAAAAAGATGCCCACTCCCCCTTTCTCCAGCCTGCACTGACGGTGCAGCCAGGTTGCCTAGCCACACCTATGTCTAACATCAATGCTGTGAATTCAAACATAGGGCCTCATTCTTTCACAGCAAGCATTTTTGCCCACTGAGCCATACCTTCAGCCTCTATTTCCTCATCTTTAATCTATACCTTCGTTCCCTGATATCCCATGGTGTATTTTCTTGGCTATGTGAAACCCTTAATTTTTTTGTGATCAGTTTTAAGATTTCCACCTCTTTATTTGTCAACTGAAATGTTCAGGACCCTTGCAAGTAAGGTTTTCTTGTATTGTCCTTTTACCTACAGAATCATTCATGTTAAATATATAATTGAATTTTAACCGATATTTTGTATTTAACGAGAATTTATTACACTCTCTTCCTTTCATTGTGGTTCCCATCAGCTCCTTGCATATGTGCATGTTAGCTGGGTTGAAGTTTCTTTATTTCTGCTAATCCTACCATCTGGGCACATGGAGGCTTTTCTGTCTTTCTTATACATCTTTCGTTATTTAACTTGTTAATTCTGCATCTGTTTGCTATTGTTGAAATTTATACACTTTAAGTAATATGGTGTAGGAAGCTTCTTCTGTAACCACTGGGGATTGATTCTGGTGTTATTTGCTTGCTTATTTAGTTACTTTGTGGGATTATTTCAGTGAGCAGCTTCCCCTCTTTGTAAGAAGCCTCTACTGCATACAGATGCAAATGTAGCACTGGGATGTAATTAGATATCTTGGCATAACAGTAGATTTGTTATGGCTGTTTTGGATGGTCACTTCCCTAGATCTCTCTGTGAAGCTCTTTCCTATTTTGAATCACTCCCAGTTGTTAAAACTTCCTGCTGGTTTACCAAGTACACTCTTTTATTCAACAATGTCCAAAAGCCAAAATTGCTTCATTGTCTGATCCCATTATATTTGAACTATTTTGTGGAACAGGTCTTTGATGCTGCCTTTTGCTGTCTCTTCTAATCCCAAAAAGGTTAATAATAGGTCTACTGTTTGTCTATTGTTTGTGTGCGAGTGTGGTGTGTGTGTGTGTGTGTGTGTGTGTGTGTGTGTATGTGTGTTTGACAGTCACTGCAGGCTTCTCTTTGTTATGTTGTAGGGAAAAAAGCATGAGTTGTACAATCAACTTGCCACACATGGGAAGCTAACACTTAAGAACAAAATCTATAGGGAGGAGAATGGAATTGCATTGGCTGGAGAAACAGGTCAAGACCCTGGCTCAAATGAGCCCCCAAACTATTCCAGTGTATGGACATCCAGGTGTAGCGGGCAATAAACTGTTATATATAAACTATGAAAATTATACAGTATGGTAATATGCATATACAAACTATTATATAATAGACTTATGAACTTTTGAATGCACATAATGAACTTCTTATGATATAATATATGCAATAATATAAATATTAATCACAGTATATAATTCATTTCAAAGCATTTTTATAACATTCAAGCTGGGTTGGTGTCCAGGTAACGACGATTCTGGTGAATTATGAGTCCTTCTGAGACTTACCTTGTGGATCTCATGGGACTATTGTGCTCCTCTTTAACTGATTACTTATGAAATGTCATTTCATAAGACTCCCTCAGCCTTACCATTCCATGCTGAAAATAGAATAAATTCTTTTGGAGACTTCAATCTACCTTTGTTCTCATGAGTCTTGTGTTGCTGCCAAAACAAAATACCACAGTCCTTTTAAAATGGTCCTTTTAAAAGACAAATTTATGCTTCATATTCTAAATATGAAGACTATTATAATCAAGTTCAGATCCAAGTGAGAGCTCCTCTTTAGTATCTTCCAGGGTGTTCTTGTTTCATCCTCACATTGAGGGACTGGAGGTATAGAAGAGCATTTCATCGTGTTGTAAAGGAACACATCCTATCAATTTAAGTGCTGATAAAAATTAAAAGAAAACCTGGAAGCTTCTTAGTCTACTTAAATCATACTGGAGATTTACCTTGGCAAAATGAGAGTACATTTACAGAGAAGGTAACAAAACAAAAAAGAGATTAAGTATTAAAAGAAAGATGTTCATTCATGGTTTAATGATAGGGCAGACAAATACTGAGTAAATACGGATTAGTTACTTATAGCTAAATCTATTTAGTTAATTATTTTTACACACCTCAAAATACATTTATTAGTGTTTTAACTGCATGTGTGTAAGAACACCACATACATTAATGCTTCCTGAAGGGGCTATGTAAGACCATTTGGTTCCTTGGAATTGCAGAATATTGTGAACCACTTTCAGAGGTCTTCTCTTAAATTTATGAATGGAAGACCTACTTTGTTTTCAGAGCTTTATTGCTAAGGAATAGTATCAGCTATTTAAGACCTATTCTTCAACATAATAAATGCTGCCATCTCATGTAGCTCAGTTGCATATAAAAGACAGCTCCGACCAATAAACTTAAACTACTTTAATGAAAACTGGTAAACCTTTCACTGTGTAACAACCATAAATGGGCCATTAATACTTCCACTCAGCGAAAGGATTTGTATATTTTATACATTGTTACATGTGTGTTAAAAGAGTTCAGAAAGTGCTACAATATACAAGATGCTTCAAGTATTCTAATAAATATTTTGAAAATAAATGTGTTTATTGATTTTTCAATATTTGTTTCATAGAAATTACTTTATAGAGTATCATTTAAAAACCTTTTCCTCACATAATCATCTAATTCATTTAATTTGTGCATAATTTCTACATCTCTCTACTGCACCTCCAATTCCATCCCCTCCCTTTCATATTCATGACCTCTTCTTTTATGATTACTGGTGTCACAGGCATTCATAACTCACTGAGCCCATTTAGTATTGCTCTTGTCTGTTAAAGGCTAACCACTTGAGATCGAACAACCTGTCATGGTGATGATTTTCCTTCTCTCAGTAGCCACTGGTTGGTTGTAGCTCTTCATGTACTATTTTCACTACGAAGATACAATGAAATCATAACATGTTATTCTTTGCAAACACTTAGGTAGAATTTCTCTTTGAATAAATAAAAAAAATATTTCTGTCATTGAATCATATAATGAATGAAAATAAATGACATAATCATTGTTAGTAATTTATAATATGAAGATATGTATTGAATTTTACTTCAATATTAGATAAAGGGTAAACAATTAAACTTATTGAAATATTTTGAGTAGAAGTTTGATGAACTAGTGGGTCTAAAAACTGAGGTTAACAAAATCTATGAAAAATAATATAACAGGAGCTACTCTCTGGAATCAGGATTTCATTTTCTTTTTTTTAAATATTTTTTAAACAAATTTTCTTTTCTTTTACATACCAACCCCTGTTCCCCCACTCTCCTCTTCTCCCACTCCCTCCCCCACCTCCCCCAATCCCAACCCCCATCCCCTCCTCACAGAGTTAATAAGGCCTCCCATGTAGTCAACACAGGCTGGCACAACAAAGCTCATTTTCTTTTTAATAAGGTCCTCTACATATGCATATCACATATTAACTAATTATTTACTGAGTTATATACTTGCACATGTATTTGTGTTCTCAAAGTAACTCATGTCTTCTTATCAGGTATAATCCTGTTTTTTTGTTTTGTTTTGTTTTGTTTTGTACAAAACAAAAAACAAATGTTTTAACATTTACTGTGCTTCAACTGTTGGTTCATCAACTAAGCACAACACTAACTACGAAGATTGTTATGGAGAACTATCCTGCAATACAATGGAAAAAGTAAGTGAAAAAAAAAACATTGAACTCATTCCCACAAAAACAAGATATAGTTTGATGTATTTACACCTTGATTTTTCAATTCTAAAAAAAAAAAGAATGGCTAATTTATGTAGATTATACAGAATTATACAAATTATAAAAAAAAAAAACCATGTTGATGGCTGCCAATTTTAAAGGTTACAAAAGGTTTTGACAAATGGGATCTTTGAAGACAGACCCATGGTCTCAGAGAGGTGTTTAAAAAGGATGCAAAAAAGATTTTAAGAGCCAGAGGGGAGCGATGACTTCAAAGAAACAGTCTCCTCCAGCCACAACAGGACTCACAATAGGAAGTCACAGAGACTGTGACAGTATGAAAAGGACTGCCACAAATTCAAGCCGGACAGGGTCTCAGCACTGAGAAGGGGACCTGGACACTTGTAACCGTCTCTAGGCAAGAAGCTTTCTCCAGCTAACATCTGCTGGTAAAGGAAAGACTAGCAGTCTCCAAAGGAGTCTCACTAGGTATATTAACCGCATTGAACAGGGGACCCAATTTTTAGCAGTAAATGGCCAACATTGTCCCATAATGCTTGGTTTGGGCATATTTTTTTCTTACTTGTCTTTTGCTTGTATAGTATGGTTTCCAATTGTGTGTTTTTATGGGTTTTAGTTTGTGTGTTTGTGTGTTTCTGTGTTTCTTGTGTTTGGTTTGGTTTGGTTTTCTTTTTTTCCCCTCTTTTATTTTGTTGTATTTGTTTGCCTGTTTATTTTCTAAAGAGAGAGAAAACATGAAATTGAGTTGTTGAAGAGGTGTAGTGATCTGGGAGGATTTGAGGGAGGGAAACGCTGATCAGAGAATACTGTGTAAAAATTTTAAAAAAATGTATTTATGTATTTAGGAATATACGTACAATATTTGTGCACATATATTATGTAACAAATAATGGATAAAGCCTAGAATTAGAAGGAGAAGAAGAGAGGGTTTAGAAGAGGGAATGGAAAAGAACAATGATGTAATGATATTATAACACATTCAAATATGTTATTAGTTTCTGTTTAATACCCAGCTAATAATTTGGATAAAGCAATGTAAAAATAAAAGCATGAATATTGAAGTGGTCAGTTACTTTAACAATGTTCTTTCTCATCCTGTTTTATCTTTTGTTTAAACTTTTGTTCCCTTTTGTTTCTTAAGTGTTTGGTGGGTAAAAGTTAAGTATGAAAACATGGCAAAAGGCAAAAGTTTCCACTGAAGTGAGCAAAGTTAAAAGATGTCCTGTCCAACATCAGCATCCTTGGGATTTACCCTGAAGACTTCTGACATTTCATACTGTGTGGAAGCAAGCCTGAAAATTGAGTCTAGCAAGAGAATTTATGTGCTGAGGTTTAAGTGGCAACAGAGAATTAGAAATTTTCTCATGGAAAAGCAGGTTTCTCTGCGGTATTGATAGTGAGTTATATTTTATAAGCCTGGAATTATATTTTAAAATATTCTTGAATTTCATATTTCTGTGAATGACTCTAGTCTGAGTAGTTTCCAGAGAAGATAGTCAATATATATATGTATATATATATACATATATATTCTAAATTTATAGAAAATATACTCTAATTTTAGTTTACATCCAGCAGATGTAAAGAGAGTAATAGTACCAAGGAATGGCTTAAAATATGGACCTTATAATTGATGGTACTTTTGAGGAACATTGTTTTGATATAGTAAAAGCTGTTTTGATATAGTAAGCGCTGACAAACTCAAAGAATCAATGAACAGAGAACACTAAGAAGAAAAATATCAAAAAATAATCTAATTTAACAATGAAAGAAAACTTATTGAAAGAATTCACTTTAAAATTATGGTAAGATGTGTTACAAGAACAAAGGAATGAGAGCTAGAGTGTAGTTCAACAGCAGAGCACTTGCCTACCAAATACAAGGTCCTGGGTTCCATCCCCACCACTGCTAAAGTCAATGAGCACCAGAGAGAATCAAGTAAGAATGGGGAAAACCAATGTTCCTCTTACATGGCCACTAGATTTAGGAGGGTCTTTCTACAGGATTACAGGATGAGGCATAAGATTTATTGAGTAGAGAATTTCTTTAGAGAATGGTACAGTGCTGTGGGATGTTCTGTATGGCAAATATGTTGCTAATAAAACACTGATTGGCCAGTGGCTAGGCAGGAAGTATAGGCGGGACTAACAGAATTAAAAGAGCAGGAAGGTGGAAGGAGACGCTGCCAGAGACTGCCAGTCGCCGCCAGGACAAGCAGCATGTAAAGATGCCGGTAAGCCACGAGCCATGTGGCAAGGTATAGATTTATAGAAATGGATTAATTTAAGATATAAGAACAGTTAGCAAGAAGCCTGCCACGGCCATACAGTTTGTAAGCAATATAAGTCTCTCTGTGTTTACTTGGTTGGGTCTGAGCGGCTATGGGACTGGCAGGTGAAAGAGATTTATCCTGACCGTGGGCCAGGCAGAAAAACTCTAGCTACAGTACAGTCAAAATCTGAAAGTAATATTTGTATCAGGGAACAAAAACATTCTCTTCTTTAACCTTAGACAGGATGTAGAATATCAGTTGTTCTTGGGTTAAACAGAATCATAGTGGCAAAGACTGTATGATTATAAGGATTGTCCTTTGTGGACAAGAATGGTATGGACTGATAATTAAATTCCATCATTCATCATCTGGCGAGGCTTCTGCACAATCTTTATAATATGAGGCAATAGTATGTGCTTGAAATCAAACTGCAGACAGACACTGTCAGATACAGTAAGTGTGAAAGTCTCTCAAGGATAAGAATTCAGAAAGGCTGACTACCTTAATGGTGGGAATGTTGCTTTACATTTCATTATACATAGCTCTGTCAAGATCTGCTTTGCTAGATCACCACTCTAAAGGAAATTATTCCACACTACATTTTCATTATTTTCTTGTGGCTGAATGTACTCCAGCTTTGTAAATAAATGTGAGTGTTTGCTCAGTCCAAAAGAATCAATTCTAATTTGAAATAAGAGGTAGAACAAAAAGAAACACTGAATTATTCAATTGGCTAACCAGGTCCTTGCTCACTTTGATCACAGCATATCCTCAAGTATGCTTCATTTAAAAATGAAACTATTAAAACACAATGAAATAGAAATGAACATTTCTGGCATGATGAATGTGTTGGGCACCAGTGTTTTATGTCTTAATTCAGTTGCAGAATCACTTTGCTTCACATGCACATGCTTCGACAGGGCTTTGAAAAGGAGATGTGACAGTGTGCCTGGTGGTTCAAGGTGTTACAATCCAAATAAATTATGTGCAGGAACCTCTATGATATTCATTAGGCTTTGGTATCATGTGAGAAATACATCCTGTGACTTTTTATCTGCAGCAATCTTGCAGGAATGCTTGATATGAGATTGAGAATAGAGTACAGTTTCCTGTCACACTTTAGGAGACTCTAACTCATGTACTGAACTTACTTCTCCATCTCCATTGCTGTATTGTCATCTAGTTCAAATTCTTAGGTCCTGTTTTATATCAAGAAAGATCTAATGTGGTCTTAGACTAAGAAAAGACTTTTATAACAAAGGCAATTAAAAGGGATTGTTGTCAGCTATTTCTAAAAAAAATTGTTTTCTGTTAATAAAAGCTAAATTAAATTTAATTTTAAATAAGTTAGATTGGTATATCTGAAAATTCAATATGTTCACAGGAGGTTTTTACACTCATTTTTCTTACAACACATGCCTATCTTTTCAACATTTTCTTCCTATTAAATTTCATTCTGACATTCACATTCTCCTCACTCCTAGCTGCTTAACTGATATTTTTAGTTGTATTGTTCCTTTTAAAAATGTTATTTGAGAATATGCTTTTGCTTAAATCTCTGACTGAATGACTGATTTTCCTAATCCTGTTAGTATTGGGTTGGTTGCATGGCATACAGGGTAGGAAGATAGTGTTAAAAGGACCAGAAAGATTCAAATAAGAGTCTGACTTTATATAAATTGTGAATATTTTATTGAATTAGGCATATTTTCATTCTAAACATGTACACTGAAACTTTCTTTTGTTTTCATTTTGCTCAATGAGTTTGGTTGGGACAGTATCTAAACTTT